>JANAVB010013595.1:3886627-4154127 GCA_029216955.1 Iris pallida
TTACCTTATCCATAAGTATACTATTACCTATTCCTTACCTTTACCATACATTATTACCTAAAGACATTACCTACACTTGGTAATACTATATAACTATGCTAGGTATGGTATTACATTTCCCTATCTTTCTATGTTACCTATTCACATAGGTAACACGCCACACAACCCCTACCCATATTGGCATATGGGTACACTGTCATGTGAAAGTTTAACACACCCTCACACTTGGGCACTAGTGTGCATTCTTATGTGGGTTTCACACAATCACACACAAAGACTATTATCACACTCTCTACACTAGCACACACATTACATACACTGTTATACTCTAACACACAAAACATTGTGGGTTATACACACAAAATTACCCTCATACTTGACACTACATGCAGGCCAAAAATAGGCCAGCCAAAAGCCTGTGTGTAGGCCACACAAGGCTTTGCTTCTGCATGGGCTAAGCCTTCCCCTATTTGGGATCACACAGGCCATACGAAGGCCAAGCTCAGTGTGTAGGCTGCACACTGGCCAAATACTGGTTTGTGAAGGCCACCCTAACTCCCTTTAGCCTGTGTAGCCCATGCACACTGGGCTGCTGCTAGGGACCAAGTCCCCTTCTTCCCTTACCTGTGCATTATGCACATGCCTAGCATGGGCCTATCCTTTGTTTCTAAGGGTTTAAAGCTTCCTGCCGCTGCTGTGGCTCGAACAAGGAGTGAATCCCCTAAGCCTGGGCTGTATAAGACCCCTTACCTGTGCACACAAGGAGAACTCCCTGTACATGTCACCTGTATGTGTAATTGCACACATATTGCCCCAATCCTGTGTAATCCTCTATACTGCTGTAGGGAGCCCCCTTTTACCTGCGTAGTTTCTGTACCTCCTGTGCAGTGTACTAGTGTGTACTGTTATTGCCAACCAAGAGCACAACACAGAGTAGTGCATTCCCTGCCTACTGCAGGAAACCCCTACTACCACACACTCCTGTATGTGTGCACAGGGGTTTGCAAATCCCAGCCTACCTGTTGTTGTGCAGGATACATGAAACACTTCCTGCATACTCTTCTCTACCCTGTCAATCCTCTCTTCTTTACACTCCTACACATTTCACTTCACACTCTAACACTCTCCATGTATATGTACACTAGCTGCTGCCACTCTCACCCTCTATTCACTCTACTGACACACACAAGTATAGGCATACACACACACAAGGCATAATTGACACATGTACACTATTGATACACTTATACACTACATGACACAACACCTACTGTCACATTGGACACCAACACACACTAGCACACTCAAACATGACACCCACACATGTACACCTACACAAGACACTCTATTCAACATATACACTCTGATGTATGAACACACTTGTGTCACACACAAAAACACACATATTCCCATATGTAGGTACACCTATACATATACAAGTGCACATACACATTAGGTAGGCATTCACAAGCTATCTCACAAGCACTTGGTGTGCACCATGCTAGTATCATACCTATAACAAGCCTTGTCCTACATCCCACAACACATGGACATGTCTAAAATGACAATTAGACTAATTAGGGTGGTGTCTAGCTAGTGCAATGTGTCATATAAAGTATGACATGTTATGACAAGTGTAGGAGTAAAACCCCCAAATTGGCCCCGTGTGCTACCGTGTCATGACACAACCTATACTATATTGTTTTTTTTTAGTGTTTTTAGGACTTAGATTGTCTTGATGTAGTATTTTAATCCTTATCCATGTTTGTTGTAGGGTTTGCATTATTTCTTTGATGATAGACTACAGATTTAGACTACTACACAAATTTATATGTACTGCTATTTATTATATTTTGTGTTTATTTATTCATGATTTCTTGTGGTACTTGCTATTATGGTGTAACACCCACTTTTCAGGAATGAGGGTAATTTTAAAATTTTATAATTATAATCATTAAATGATATTTAAATCATATTGTGATTTTTAGTGATTTTTAATTAATTTAAAACTATTTAAAATGTTGAATGGTGATTTTGATGGTTAACTAGTTAAACCCTAGTTTTGCTAAGCCTAGAGACTAACCATGACCAAGGGAGCCTAGTAATGTGATTAGAATGTCATACTACTACTTTTTAGCCTGGGGGTATTTTGGTCATTTTGATAATTTTGTGAAAATATAATTTTGATTAATTAAATATTGTGCTAATCTTTTAGTTAAGCCTTAACCTAGAAGTTTAACCTAACCTAGATTAGTCTTGAGGTCAGAATCATGGTTAGAACATTCCTACTAAGTGCCAAGGTTAGTAATATCTAGATATTATTGTAGTAGGATATTTTTCTTAGGATATTTGTGAAAAAGAAAGCCTTGAACCAATAGGAAGGCTTAGAATTGGGTGGACAAGCCCTAGCCACTCATCTATATCTAAACCTAACCCTAATTCATCTAGTGGCCAGCCATACAAGCCCCCCCTCCTATAAGTGTCACACTTAGAAGCCATTGCCTCCTTTTAATATCTAGAAAGAACCCTAATTTGTTCTTCCCTAAACTTCTCCCAATTAATCCAAATAGAGTCCAAATTGAGTCAAATCAATTGCATCATCATCCCCAGCAGTAGAGAAGACTTGTGGGTGCTTGCTAGCATGGTTTGAGGACGTTTGAACCGGAGCAAATCGAGGAAGACATCAAGTTGAGGCTCTTTACATTGAGTTTGAACTCTCAATAGGTAAAATAATACAAACCCTAATAAATTCTCAATTTCTTTTCATAGATGCATCCATTTAGGGTTCCCCTAGGTAGAGCCCAAGTTTGGTAGGATCTCGTGTCCATTTAGTGTCCGTATCGGACACGTATCGATATTTTTAAAGAAACGTTTGGTGAAATGCCACATAGAAATATTTTAGTATTTTGCAAAACTAATTACACATTCGTGTAGCCTAACATGTGTATTTATAACCCTAATTGACTGAGTCAATTTTAGCATTGTTTGGACACTGTTCTAGGATACGGGAATACGTGTACGAGACCTCGTGTACTGTCCTACTACATGAACACAATTTCTCTGTGGACATGCCACGTGGACATGTCAAACTTGACGATGTGGTGGGGGCCATGTCTGACAAGACCTTCACCAAGTTTTATGACACTTGGCTGCGAATCGAGAAAGTTTCGAGCGCGCATTAAATTTCCCTGAAACACACGCACTCGATTTCGAGCTACTGATACGGCCTCGTATCGACACGTCGACATCACGTGGACACATTGTAGGCTACCAGAACCCTAGCCCTATATCCCACCTGTCACTGTATAAGAGCACGGCTCATCTCGAGTACTGAGTCGTGTCCAAACGGACACGACATAGATGTACGAGGTAGCCAATGCACTGTTTTAAAACATTGAAAAATTCCTAGTTTTGACACTTCGTGTCCCAATTTTTGGACACAATGGACACATGGACATGCATGATATATCCCTTTGAGTGTACACTTGATTCACTATAAGCCTCCTGAATTTAGGGCTTATTTTTTTGATTTTATAAATCAATTATTTGCAATATATATTATTATTTGATTAAATGCTCTTTACCGTAACTTTGACTTCTGGGGCGCCAGGGATGCCAATCTCTGGAAACTCTCTTCATTAGTGTGTAGAAGACAAGATTACCTTCACGTTAATATATCATGTCCCATCCAAACTTGTTCCCTTGTACTCTTTTTTGCTTCATCCAACTTCGGATCAATTTAGACTATTTAATCATTAATTAATTATTAATTGATTTTTCCACTTTTATCTTTGATCATCATGTGCACGTTATCGTGACTTTTAATTTAGGAGCAGAAGGCTAGTCAATTTCTTGAAACCAACTTCTTATGCATGATCTACTCGAGACACTCTTCACCCATGACCTTCGTGTCCCACTCAGACACACCATTTTGTGCTTCATTTGCTTCGCACAACTTTTGGGTCAATTTAGGCCAATTAATTATCCACCGTAGAATGTGACCTGACTTCCAATTTAATTTTGGGACCCGACATCGATCCAACCTAGTCGACCTAAAATATGGACATGGCCCACATGAAGCCTACTACCTGCATGACACTTGTGTCCTATTTATTTGAGCCCCCACATGTTACTTATTTACCCCTGATCATAAATACCTATTTTAAATTCAATTACTCACAATTTTCGATTTTGACCTGACCCAGCTCAACCGAACCCAACCCAAACTTTATGTTGCCCCCTCATGAATATCTCCACACTCATTCTTTTGTAAATATTAAATACCTAGTTTATCCATTTCAAATATTCATGGATAACCCCTTTAATTAAATCCCTAGAAATAATCTATTCTCCATTTAAATCCTAGCCATCCATTCCACTACACACCATCATCACCACCGATTCATAGCACTCACTCACACAACCCCTCCAACCACATGTGGTCGGCCCTAAATTCTAGGTAGAGAATATCTCTCTCTCTCTCTCCTCCCTTTAATTACTCACACACACAATTATTTCTCTTTCTCTCTTCCTAATACCTACTCACAGCAGCTCCCTTCCCATGCTTGGCCGAGCTTTCCCCTACCATTCAGCTGACCACCACCCCTGGCCGACTTCTCGAGCTCCTCCTCCAATAGCCCCCAACCTCCTTCCTCTCATTCTCTTTTTTTATCATCATTTACATCACCACTATCCAACCATAACCACACACTCCGCCGTCACCGTCAGCCACCGTCGGACAGCCGCTCCGTTACTGCGCCACTGTGGGTGGTCAGCGAACAGCGGCACAGCGCAGCAGTGCAGAAACATCACGCGAGCAGCAGCGCATGGCAGCCGCGCCCTTGGCTGTGCGGTATAGGCACCGTCGCCGGCCACCCCCTGGCCGGGCGACCTCCACACACCTTTCCGTGGCGGCCACCATGCTTCTGGACATGCCGTCTAGGCGATTCGTGCGATTTGCACGGAATCCCGTTGACGCGCGTGCGAACGAGATCCAGAAATGGTGTCTCGTCGCAGCAACTTCACACACATTTTTTAGAAAATCCGACCGTTGGATCGGTAATTTCTTTGCTTTGTCTCAATCTCGGTATATAGCTCTTTACTTCCTTCAATTTTTGTCCGTTAATTTTGTTGTTTGATACATCAAAACCGGCCACAAAGTTGACGCTTTAAATTGTGTTATTTTTGGACAGTTTTGTGGAGCCAACTTAGTTCGTATCTCCTTCATCGCAGTACCATCTGGTGTGCCACTGGTTCCTATGCGTAGCTGGTATAACTCTTTTACTACCCCTTAAGTTTTGTTTCATTGTGAGCACGTTTGATTGGTTGAATTCGACGCCAAAGTTGGCCGTTCGAATTCGTAATTTTTAAGTTGTTAATTTCTATTTTTGAACCCAGAAGTCTGAATTCAATTTCTGACACCACCAATAGACTCGTGGCATCGTTCTGGCATGTTTTCATATAAAATTTGTTAGATTTAGAGGACGTGGGCCCTGATACGTATTTCGGTACAAAGCGGGCCCCACAGTCCTGACTTTTTGACGCCGGCTCATTGAAATCCAATTCTGGATATACCGTTGAGTTCATATAATCATTCTGGACTCGTTAACATATAATTTTTTAGTTTTTAGTGGATGTTGGTTCCGATACGTATTTCGGTGCAAGTCGGATTGGGTCAACGGGTCATTTTGAGATCGGTTCGTCGGAGTCCAATTCTGGACACACCTTGAGTTCGTATCATCATTATGGACTCATAGACATATAATTTGCTGAGTTTTGAGGACATTGGCTCCGACATGCTTTTCCGTGCAAATCGAAGTTTCAATGTCCTGGTCAACGGACCAATTTGAGATCGGGTCAACGAAATCCAATTCTGGATATACCGTTGGGTTCGTATCGTCATTCTGGATTCATGGACATATAATTTTTTAGGTTTGGTAGACTAGCATTCTTTTTGGTGCAAAGTGGGTCCGACACGGACACCGTTTTGACCCAAAATTACCTTTTTACCCCTGTGTCCAAATTGGACTTATGGATAGGCTATCCTAGCTGATTTGACCATTCTGGACACGTTGGTGATGTTTGTTTTATCATCCGACAATATTTGTAGATATTTCTCTATGTATTAACCTTTTATTATAATTAATTCTTATTAAGTTCGTATTTCGGAATTAGTACAACGAAACTGAGATCAGTCGATTCCAGTGATCTCACATCGCTGAAATTGGCAAGATAATCATGTAGATCACTGTGATAAGATTATTAACCTTATCGTGATTACCTTATCTCTATTTGTGTGTCGTAGGTTTCGATGTACGAATAATGAGGTACAACTTGATATTTTAATTCTTAGATTAGAGTTGATCCTGTTTGACCAAGATATATAGTATCTTGGTAGGTAAATATTAGGAATAGTATGCTTAGGCTAGTTTTACCCTCGGTTGACCAAGTTTGACTGCTTTGACCAAAAGTCAACTATCAGTCAACACTTGGCCTAGAAATGTCTAGAACTTGACCAGGTTGACCAGTTGACCAGAAGTCAACTGTTAGTCAACATTAACCTAGTTTGACCTAGTTTGACATGGTTTGACTTCTTGTGACCTAGTTTGACTTAGTTGGACTGAGATTTGACCTAGATTACATAGCTTACACTATATAATCCTGCTTAACATTGTTGAACCCTAATTAGCTTATATATATCTCATCTTTAGGTTTGTGGCATCACTCTGAGCATCGATCCTATTTAACAGCTCAGGACCGCAGGCGAGTACATTCTTTGATAGTTTTCATTATCTTGATATCTACTATATCCGATTCAGTTGTAGTATCTTACTTGATTTCCCGACATGATGGTTCACGTACTAGTATACGTTGGATCATGACATGAGATGTTGTTCCTGGATTTTCTTGGTATATATGTAAATTTCCTGTTATGTTTTCTGTACTTGTATAGGCATCGATTCCTGAGAGGGAGTAGCTATCCTCTTAGGGAATCCCGTGTCATAACGTGCAATATCCAGATCCATTATACTATTCGGGGATAGGAAAATTATTAGGGGCTATGTGATCAAAGCCTTATGTCACTATTATGCTTGCACCACTCTCACCTCTCGTAGGATGTAGCAAGATTCTTCCGTGTTCTTGTTATCCAGATTGGCCGGCATGACCCTTTCTAGAGATTTTCTTGTGATTGTCGGGCCAAGTGGATAACCTGTCCTGTAACTTACCCAAAGCCGATCACATAACGCTCTAATAATTTAAGACATATTTTATATTTATTTTATTTTATCTTATATCCTGCTTTGTTCTATATTCAGTACATTTCTCACCTTGCTATGATATTCATTTACTCACATGTTCTACATGCCTTTATGCTGTACCTTGATTTAGAGACTAAGTTCTGCTCGGGAGAAGAGTTACAACCCTGGTCCTTGTTTGGTTTAAGGGTTGTAACTCGACTTTCGAATGGTTCCCTAGTCATCCTATATCTTTGTCTTGTATTTCATTATACTGTCTCTTATAGAATTTGTCAATTCATATAGAACTGCTGTTAGTGTTTGTACTTGCTCATTTTTCTGACAGGATTACCGTTGATGTTTACAGAGTACATGTTAGCTGATTGCTCTACCTTTTACGGGTATGGCCCGGATAGTGTTTGATGAGACATTACCCCTGGATCTCCAGCAGGATCCATTAGCAATGGATGAGACACCATTAGTTTAGATTAGTCATTTTCAGTTGTATTTATTCTCTGGATTACTGTATTTGAGATTTGGGATGTTTCTGGATTTGTGTCATCGTAGACACTTAGAACTCTATCTGGTTGTATCTCTGTGGTTTCATTTCATTTTATTTCATATCTATCTATCATTTATCGTATTCTACCTTAGATATGATTGAGACTGTATTTGCTATGTCACCTCCATTCAGAGTGTATATACTGTACAAGTACCTTATATATTGTTAGATGGTTGACCTAGGACAGCGTTCTATCGCCGATACTGCGGCATAGCTGGATGTACCCACGTGCTCGTACCCCTGATCAGGGTGCGGATCGTAACACGTTTTAAGTGGTGGCCCATGCAGGTCGAGTTTATATAGTGATATTCAAACTAGAGTATCACCACAGCCTGCAGTACGATTAGGATATATTTTTAAAGGTACTCAATCACAGTTAGGACTCCTTGAGAGATTCCTGTGACGACCCTTGAGAATCTTATTTAAACTTCAATTTGAAATTCTTTCCCTTGTTTTGTTCGCTCTAACTCTTTGGTTATTGAATTTGATTTTGATGGATCGTTGTTGATTTTGATTTTTCTATCGAGATAAATTTTATGGCCTGAGTTACGATATTTTCTGATAACATATGTTGACGGAAATACAGGGATGGTAAAACATCTATTTGATTATGGAATCTGTAGTTTATCGCAGCCATTTAGCTGGCGTGCGGAAACATAGAGACATGACTTCGGATGTACGTATCTTGGTTATGAGATTTGGAATCTCTCACAGCTATACTAGTCGGCATAGCGAGAATTTTAGATGACATGATTATTGTGAGACTCGTCTCACAGTATCTGTATTTATATACGGATACATATTTTGTAGTGTATTTTGTATTTTCTTGGTTTTTGGAATATTTTAAAATTTTCCTAACTTTTAGATTTTCTTCTTGGCCGGCATACCGCCAGTATACCATAGTATACCGACGGTATACCGTCCATACAGATTTCCACATTTTATATATTTTCGATTTCAAATATTTTCATGAATAGTATTTTCGATATTTTTGTGAATAGTATTTTGGATATTTTGATGAATAGTATTTAAATATTTTCATGAATAGTATAGATGCACCCTATTACCCATTGGATATTTGGTTTTGTTTGGATGGCTAGGATTGACTTAGATCTTCACATGGATCACCATCCGACGGTTAAGATTAATTACCCCTTCTATATATACCATTTCACTTTCTCTCTCCTCTCTCTTTTCATTCTCTTAACTCTCTCTTCATTCTTCTTCCCTTCTCTCCCCCTTGGAGCTTGCCAAGAGCTTGGCCTTGAGGCCTTGGGTGTGGTGTCTAACCCCCCTAGGAGGAGGAGTAGAAGATTAGTCTTGGAGCTTAACCTAGACAAGTACATCTTGCCAAATTCATGAACAATATTATTTTTGTTGTCATTTTATTTTTCTTGGTAGTAAATACTTAGGATTGTTCTATACTCATTTTGTAGAATATGTTTTCCTTATGATTCTCGTATATATGCATGTTTCTAAAATTTGTTTAAGCAAGGTTTTTATTTTTTGTTAAAACCCAATATGGACTTAGTAGAAAACTTGGTATCAAGAGAGATACTAGTGTTACCATCATGGATCTTGGTCACATATACATATATGAGGCCCTCACATAGTTTGTATATCATGGATTTTGAGTTTGGTGGCAATCGGAACTCGTTTCGGTTCCCGAGAACCTTTTTTAGAGTATTTTGAGGTATTGATCTATCAAATCTTTGAATTTGTGAAAACTAATACTCCTATGTTGTAGGAAATTAAATTTCATGCGATTTTGACTTTTGAAAATCCGAATTTTGATTTAAAACGAAGTTTTTATGGCCGAAACAAGTTTTGCATTTTCAAAAATCAACTTGCTGTGACGGTTCGAAAAATCCGTCGGAAATCTGCAGAAATCCGTCGGAAAATTTGAACTTGCACCACAAAACTTGCTGTGACATTTCAGAAAATTCGTCGGTAATCCGCAGTAATCCGCCGGATAATCCGGTTGGGCTATTTTTGTCTATTTTTGCCCGTTTCTGCCCGTTTTTGTCCATTTTTGATATTTTCTTCGATTGTAAGGAATTCTTAACATGATAAGATGATCTTGCATAGTTAGAGAATGATTGTACACCCTATATACACTTGACACTAGCACATGTTCAATTATTTTTCTATAAAATGTACTTAGCTTTAATTATTGTTTTCCACATGCCATGATATGTCTTTTTGATAGATTCTTTCTTACAAACTATGATAATTGTTACATGTCTTCTTTGCTTACATGATAGTGGCCCGTCGTGGCGCACTCTTCTTACATGTCTTCTTTTTTTACATGATAGTGGCCCGTCGTGGTGCACTCTTCTTATATGTCTTCTTTGCTTACATGATAGTGGCCCGTCGTGGCGTACACTTCTTATATGTCTTCTTTGCTTACATGATAGTGGCCTGTCATGGCGCACTCCCTATAATGGCTCGTCGTAGTGCACTCCTGGTTTCTTGTTTATTATATTTATCTTGTTGTGGCTTGTTATGGTGCACATTTTCGTTATTGTCCAGTCTCACATGTCTCATGTCTATGATGGATTCTGCGGAATGCCACATCCAGAATTCGACAAGAAAATGTTAAGGACTAAACAACTAGCTTGATTAATTAGATCATTAAGAATTTTTCAGTTACCTGTTGCCCATTTGGTCTTGGCATTATATATATATCCTTGGGATTTGGAGCTATCTGTCATGATGAGCACACTTCCAGCGCACCGTCGAGTGTTGCACCGGGTATATTTGTCTCCTGGGCGATGTACCCATTATTATATGTCTTAGTAGTACATTTGTCTCCTGGGTGATGTACTACTACTATAGGATAAATTTGTCTCCTGGGTGATGTATCCACTATTACCATCCGGTACATTTGTCTCCTGGGCGATGTACTACTACTATAGGATACATTTGTCTCCTGGGCGATGTATCCACTATTACCATTGCTCCTTTGGCTTCGACCATTCAGGTAGTAGCAGGCAGGTGCTGGACTTGGAATTCTCAAACTTGCATTTGTTAGTAATTAGGATTGTGACAACCCTAGTTAGCTAATGTATAAAGCCGTACTCATTGCTTGGCCGTGACTATTGTATGGAGTCCAGTCTAGTCTAGTTTGTCTAGGCAGTGTCCAAACTTGTTTATTTTCAGTACATCTTTGTTTATGCTTTACTTTTGCCGATAAATGATTAGACACTAAAGTTCTGTTCAGGAGAAGGGTTACAACCCCGGTCCTTATTTGGTTTACGGGTTGTAACTTGGGTTTCGGAATAGTTCCCAAGTCATCTTATCATTTGTCGTTCTATATAGACCTAACATGCCCAGTTATCTTATATGCTCACATATCCCAGTTACCTTACATGCTTATATGTTTCAGTTATCTTACATGCTCACATGTCCCAGTTATCTTACATGCTCACATGCTCCAGTTATCTTACATGCTCATATGTCCCAGTTACCGTATATGCTCACATGCTACAGTTACTTAACATGCTCACATGCTCCGTATACTTAACATGCTCACATGTCTAGTTTATCTTTCATGTTCACATGCTTCCTTTTTCTTACATGTACACAGTTTATATTATGTCACATGTCCTTTACTTTATGCTACATGTTGCTTTACTTATTGTCTTTTCTATTCTCTGGGTAAGTGCATTGGTAGCGCACGAGTCTCGATTTGCTTTTACTTATTTCAGTCTCTATCCACTGCTATTATTTGCATGTATGTTTTAGTTCATAGTTTAGCTTCCTTTGTAGTACTTGCTATTGGGGGTCTGACCCCACTGGTTTTGTTTGGCCAGATCTGATAGAGGAGCCCGAAGGATCTTCCGTACCATCTACTCGACGGTGACTACCCGCAGCACCAGAGTACCTTAGTGGATTTTCTATTTCATTCTCCCACTAGTTATGTGCATTTTTTTTGGCATTTAGCCTCCAAGTACGTGTTTAGCTCGTGTTTTGGACTTGACATTTAGCCTACGGGCCAGAACATGATTTGCGTATTCTAGACTATAGCTAGATCTTATCATGTATGACTATTACTCTTGCTATTCTTCACTCTGTATTACTAGCTTCATGATCATTGATATATGATAGTTTGGGACGCTTTACTATTTTATATTCCAGTTGATCATACTTCTTGTACTTTACATATTTGCCTGTGATTGAGATACCTAGGATTGCTTAACCTAGGATCGACTGTTGGATTATAGTAATAACCCCTATGTCTATACAGCTTATACGTTATTTTGGAGTACTGGAGTACTTTGGTATACGTAGCTGGCCTTGTCCTTCCCTACTTGCCAGTATTCTGGTTCTGGGGCATGACATAGGTTTTAGTGGTGGCCCATGCAAGGTCTGATTTATCAGATATGTGGAGGTTACTTGTGTTTAGATACCTTAGTCATAATTCTCCTTTATTGATATCCTTCATGTTATTCTATATCTCTGATCCTTTGACCTGATATCTGCCTTGATCGTTGATCTTTCCTGTTCTCTCGATTTAATCCTTGTATCCTTTAACTTTCAAGGGCACGATTCTTAATCCTTTCGATCATCTTTTTAGGTTTTGCCGATGGCAGTCAACAATCTTCTATTAGGCCGGTTATGGAGGATCAGTCTCAGCATTCAGGGGTAGAGTTCAGAGTTGACCCGAGGGCGGAGGTGTCAGTTCAGCCTGTTGAGCCAGCGGGGTCAGTCCTGCCAGAGTCCAGCTTCACCGGCTACCCCGAAAGTCTAGCAGTATATGGCTCAGGTACCATTTTAGCAGCAGCCGGTTAGAGCAGCAGTTCCGAGGCATGGGCAGGCAGAGTTTAGTATGTCAGAGGAGGTTTTGGCCGAGGATGGTCATGTGGTAGGTATTGTCCTATTTTGTTTCCACTCTTATTTCTCTTGGGTTACGCATATTTGGCGAGTTTTTCGTCCCACTCTTCTGTCTTCGTATCTTGAGATACATGATATTTATCATGTGTCTCGACTACGAAGATACATCCTGGGTAGAGTCATGTCTTGGATTAAGTCATTGGTACCGGCTTATTTTGAGAATTGACTTTTATCAAAGTTGTGGAGTCGGCGTAGGCCTGCTTCAACTCAACTGACTCAGGAGATATATTTATTCACATGTCTCCATCCCTTCTTGATTGTGGTTATGTTACTGCTTACGCATTTACTTATATTACTGTTGTCTTTATCTTACCAACATGCCATCATTTGTTTTGATTGACATGATTTTTCACCTGTTTGGTTAGGTTTTCATGCTTGACTAGATTTAGGAAATTCCGAGGACGGAATTTATTTTTAAGTTGTGGAGAGTTGTGAAACTCGTCTCACAGTATCGGTATTTATATACGGATACGTATTTTGTAGTGTATTTCGTATTTTTCTGGTTTTCGGAATGTTTTAAAATTTTTTCTAACTTTTAGATTTTCTTCTTGGCCGGCATACCACCAGTATACCGGAGTATACCGACGGCATACCATCCATACAGATTTTCCATATTTTAGAAATTTTTGATTTCAGATATTTTTATGAATAGTGTTTCCGATATTTTTGTGAATAGTATTTTGGATATTTTGATGAATTATGTTTAGATATTTTGTGAATAGTATAGATGCACCATATTACCCATTGGATATTTGGTTTTGTTTTGATGGCTAGGATTGACTTAGATCTTCACATGGATCACCATCCAACGGTTAAGATTAATTTCCCCTTCTATATATACCATTTCACTTTCTCTTTTCTCTCTCTTTTTATTCTCTTCACTCTCTCTTCATTTCTTCTTCCCTTCTCACCTCCTTGGAGTTTGCTAAGAGCTTGGCCTTGAGGCCTTGGGTGTGGTGTCTAACCCCCCTAGGAGGAGGAGTAGAAGATTAGGCTTGGAGCTTAACCTAGGCAAGTACATCTTGCCAAATTCATGAACAATATTGTTTTTGTTGTCATTTTATTTTCCTTTGTAGTAAATACTTAGAATTGTTCTAAACTCATTTTATAAAATATGTTTTCCTTATGATTCTCGTATATATGCATGTTTCTAAAATTTGTTTAAGCAAAGTTTTGATTTTTTGTTAAAACCCAATATGGACTTAGTAGAAAACTTGGTATCAAGAGAGATACTAGTGTTACCATCATGGATCTTGGTCACATATACATATATGAGGCCCTAACATAGTTTGTATATCATAGATTTTGAGTTTGGTGGCAATATGAACTCGTTTCAGTTCCCGAGAACCTTTTTTTTGGAGTATTTTGAGGTATTGATCTATCAAATCTTTGAATTTGTGAAAACTATTACTCCCATGTTGTAGGAAATAAAATTTCATGCGATTTTGACTTTTCAAAATTCGAATTTTGATTTAAAATGAAGTTTTTATGGCCGAAACAAGTTTTGAGTTTTCAAAAATCAACTTTCTGTGACGGTTCGGAAAATCCTTCGGAAATTTGTGGGAATCCGTCGAAAAATCCGAACTTGCACCACAAAACTTGCTGTGACACTTCGAAAAATCCGTCGGTAATCCGCAGTAATCCGCCGAATAATCTGGTTAGGTTGTTTTTGTCTGTTTTTGCCCGTTTCTTCCCGTTTTTGTCCATTTTTGATATTTTCTTCGATTGTAATAAATTCTTAACATGATAAGATGATCTTGCATAGTTAGAGAATGATTGTACACCTTATATACACTTGACACTAGCACATGTTCAATTATTTTTCTATGAAATGTACTTAGCTTTAATTATTGTTTCCCACATGCTATGATGTCTTTTTGATATATTCTTTCTTACAAGCTATGATAATTGTTATATGTCTTCTTTGCTTACATGAAAGTGGTCCATCGTTGCGCAATCTTCTTACATGTCTTCTTTGCTTACGTGATAGTGGCCCATCGTGGCACACTCTTCTTATATGTCTTCTTTGCTTACATGATAGTGGCCCATCGTAGTGCACTCTTCTTATATGTCTTCTTTGCTTACATGATAGTGGCCTGTCATGGAGCACTCCCTATAGTGGCTCGTCATAGCGCATTCCTGGCTTCTTGTCTATTATATTTTTCTTGTTGTGGCTTGTTATGGTGCACATTCTCGTTATTATCCAGTCTCGCATGTCTCATGTCTAGGATGGATTATGCGGAATGCCACATCCAGAATCCAACAAGAAAATGTTAAGGACTAAACAACTAGCTTGATTACTTAGATCATTGAGAATTTTCCAGTTACCTGTTCCCCTTTTGGTCTTGGCATTATATATATATATCCTTAGGATTTGGAGATATCTGTCATGATGAGCACACTTCCAGCACACCGTCGAGTGTTGTACCGGGTACATTTGTCTCCTGGGCGATGTACCCATTATTATATGTCTTAGTGGTACATTTGTCTCCTAGGCGATGTACCACTACTATAGGATACATTTGTCTCCTGGGCGATGTATCCACTAATACCAAAGGGTACATTTGTCTCCTGGGCAATGTACCACTACTGTAGGATACATTTGTCTCCTGGGCGATGTATCCACTATTACCATTGCTCCTTTAGCTTGGACCATTCAGGTAGTAGCAGGCAGGTACTGGACTTGGAATTCTCAAACTTGTATTTATTAGTAATTAGGATTGTGACAACCCTAGTTAGCTAATGTATAAAGCTGTACTCATTGCTTGGCCGTGACTATTGTATGGAGTCCAGTCTAGTCTAGTTTGTCTAGGCAGTGTCCGAATTTGTTTATTTTCAGTACATCTTTGTTTATGCTTTACTTTTGCCGATAAATGATTAGACACTAAAGTTTTATTCAGGAGAAGGGTTACAACCCCGGTCCTTGTTTGGTTTATGGGTTGTAACTTGGGTTTCGGAATAGTTTCCAAGTCATCTTATCATTTATCGTTCTATATAGACCTAACATGCCCAGTTATCTTACATGCTCACATGTCCCAGTTATCTTATATGCTCACATGTTCCAGTTATCTTACATGCTCACATGTCCCAGTTATCTTACATGCTTACATGCTCCAGTTATCTTACATGCTCACATGTCCCAGTTATCTTACATGCTTACATGCTCCAGTTACTTAACATGCTCACATGCTCCGTCTACTTAACATGCTCACATGTCTAGCTTATATTTCATGTTCACATGCTTCCTTTTTCTTACATGTACACAATTTACATTATGTCACATGTCCTTTACTTTATGCTACATGTTGCTTTACTTACTGTCTTTTCTATTCTCGGGATAAGTGCATTGGTAGCGCATGAGTCTCGATTTGCTTTTACATATTTCTGTCTCTATCCGTTGCTATGATTTGTATGCTGATTTTAGTTCATAGTTTGGCTTCCTTTGTGGTACTTGCTATTGGGGGTCTGACCCACTGGTTTTGTTTGGCCAGATCGGATGGAGGAGTCCGAAGGATCTTCCGTACCATCTACTCAACGGTGACTACCCGGAGCACCAGAGTACCTTAGTGGGTTTTCTATTTCATTCTCTCACTAGTTATGTACATTATTTTTTTGTGGCATTTTGCCTCCGAGCACGTGTTTAGCTCGTGTTTTGGACTTGACATTTAGCCTACGGGCCAGAACATGATTTGCGTATTCTAGACTATAGCTAGAGCTTATCATGTATGACTATTACTCTTGCAAGTCTTCACTTTGTATTACTGGCTTCATGATCATTGATATATGATAGTTTGGGACGCTTTACTATTTTATATTCCAGTTGATTATACTTCTTGTACTTTACATATTTGCATGTGATTGAGATACCTAGGATTGCTTAACCTAGGATCGACTATTGGATTGTAGTAGTAACCCCCATGTCTATACAGCTTATACGTTATTTCGGAGTACGGGAGTACTTTGGTATACGTAGCTTGCCTGGTCCGTCCCTACTTGCCAGTATTCTGGTTCTGGGGCGTGACAATTATAGAGGTACATACCCCAGTTATGGATTATATCGTTTATCGCAGCCTTGCTTACTGGAATGGCGAGGACTCTGAGTAACATGATTTTGGATAGATGCATATGATTATCAGATTGTATCTTGAGAAGATTTTTTAAACATATCATCTCTATCGTACCCTTCTGTTGTTATAAATTGTATTCCATCATCAAATAACTTTGGAGTAAGAGTAGCTTTAGCTGTTTTTATAAACCTTGTGTAATTTTTTGCTATGAATTTCTTCATAATACAATAAATCGATGATTTTTGCTAGACCTTATCTTGAATTTGATATTATAGCTCTGGTTTCAAAATGGTTCTTTCTTTTAAACAGATAAGCAGAACAAATTTTATCAATAATTTCTTCTTGCCATTATTTCTTGTATTACCTTATATATATATATATATATATATATATATATATATATATATATATATATATATATATATATATAGTGGACACAAACACTTTGCCTGGCACATATACATACTACACTTTGATTACCAACCTATCTAAATGCACGTTAATATGTTTTTGATATTAAATTCTCAAAACCCCAATATTTCTGATACAGTGCAGTATCAGAGACTAGTTCTCTGTTTTTCAAGTTTATATTTGTAATTTAAATGTAAATTTTATGTTATTACTTGTTTACATCACTACACATGTATCTTATATACAAGGTTTCAATTCTTAAAGAAATTGGTTGAGTTTTGTGTTTGAACTTGTCAAATCTGAGACGGTGTGCATATTAACCCTTAATACTGGATTCTAAGTGAATAGTTCAATTTGCAGTTTTTAGATGTAATATTTTGAGCTGTATACATTGTTGTATGAAGGGATATAATGTTAGGTTTCATGCTCTTACATGTTAGGTTGTGGTCGTGATGAACATTGGGTTAGTTTGATGTTTGACTTTCTCCAAAATCCTGTAACTGGATACATGTTAACATTTTTACATTGATTTCAAAAATTTAGTTCAATTTCAGATTTAATATGTAATATTGAACTGTATGCATAGCTAAATGTATGGATAGTATGTTAGGGTTTCATCTCTATCATGTTAGGTTGTGTTGGGAGCATTGAGTTTGGTTGTGACGTTCAAACCCCTAAAATTTGAAACTGCATTATGTTAATATTACACTGGTTTAAATGTTAGCTCATTTTCAGATTTTGTATGTAAATACCGAACTAAAACTGGGTTTAACCTTTCAATACTAAAGCTATAACCCTGTACAAGGACACACACACACTCTAACTTAGTGTACACTGCCATGTAAACCTAACCCTTCATCTCTATGTTATGTTCATATATCTATATAAATATATATAGAGTTTATGTATACATGTTATAATGTATATAGATACATAACTAAATCTCTCTCTCTCTCTATATATATATATATATATATATATATATATATATATAAATAAATATATATATATATATATATATATTAATATATATATATATATATATATATATATATATATATATATATATGGTTAGCCATGCATGTTATGAGTAAATAGGTTGTGCATTGTAGATTTTTTAACCCATATGCCATGAGTACTGTAACTTGATAGCTGTTGTTTTGAAACCCAAATCCTCCCATACACTTTCATGTATATTTCACACACACATGTCTGCTATCTAACCCTATGAACCTGTTCATATACACCCATACACACACTAACCACTTAACCTTTATATAATGCTAGCTTTTCCCTCTCTATCCCTCTCTCTCTCTCTATATATATTGTGATTGGATTTCAATGCTCGACGTTGTGCTTTAAATTTTGGTTTTGATTTTTCCTTAAAGCCTTGATGATTGTTATTTCTGTATCATTTCCAGTTTAACACCCCAGATTGCTTGTATGTTTTGATACCCTATGACTGTTTTGGCCTAGTATGACTAGTATACCTAGATGAGACTTTCACTACCACCGTATGTCATGACCCTGTATGCCGTCCTTTTAAATTGTATGATTTGATTAAGTCCTGAGACTTTGATTGTGGGTGGTTTGTCCTAAAAGGAGTATGAACATTTTAATTTCGAGGACGAAATTTTTATAAGGTGGGTAGGATATACGTCCCCTGAATTTAGGGCTTATTTTTTTTCAATTTTATAAATCAGTTATTTACAATAGATATTATTATTTGATTAGTATTTGATTAAATGCCCTTTACCGTGACTTTGACTTCTGGAGCATCATGGATGCCAATCTCTGTAAACTCTCTTCATCAGTGTGTAGTAGACAAGATTACCTTCACGTTGATATATCATGTCCCATCCAAACTTGTTCTTTTGTACTCTTTTTGTTTCACACAACTTCGGATCAATTTAGACCATTTGATCATTAATTAATTATTAATTGATTTTTTCACTTTTATCATTTATCATCATATGCACGTTACCGTGACTTTTAACTTATAAGCACAAGGCTAGTCATTTTCTTGAAACCAACTTCTCATGCATGATCTACTCGAGATACTCTTCACCCATGACCTTCGTGTCCCACTCAGACACACCATCTTGTGCTTCATTTGCTTCGCACAACTTTTGAGTCAATTTAGGCCAATTAATTATCCATCGTAGAATGTGACATGACTTCCAATTTAATTTTGGGACCCGACATCGATCCAACCTAGTCGACCCAAGATATGGACATGGTCCACCTGAAGCCTACTACCCGTATGACACTTGCGTCCCATTTATTTGAGCCCCCACATGTTACTTATTTATCCCTGATCATAAATACCTATTTTAAATTCAATTATTGTACCATGTCCGATTTTGATCCGACCCGGCTCAACCGAACCCAACCCAAACTTCATGTTGCCCCTCATGAATATCCCCACACTCATTTTTCTGCAAATTAAATACCTAGTTTATGCATTTTAAATATTCATGGATAACCCCTTTAATTAAATTCCTAGAAATAATCTATTCCCCATTTAAATCCTAGCCTTCCATTCTACTACACACCATCATCACCATCCATTCCTAGCACTCATTCACACAACCCCCCAACCACATGTGGCCGACCCTAAATTCTAGGTAGAGAATATCTCTCTCTCTCTCTCTCTCTCCTCCCTTTAATTACTCACACACACAATTATTTCTCTTTCTCTCTTCCTAATACCAACTCACAGCAGGTCCTTTCCCATGCTTGGCCGAGCTTTCCCCCACCATTCAGCCGACCTCCACCCCATGGCCGACTTTCCGAGCTCCTCCTCCAACAGCCTCCAACCTCCAACCTCTCATTCTTTTTTCTTCATCATCATCATTTACATCACCACCATCCCACCACAAGCACCACACTCCATCGTCGCCGTCGGCTATCACCGAGCAGCTGCCCTGCTGCCGTGCCACTATGGGTGGCCAGCGAGCAGCAGTGCAGCAACAGCACGCGAGCAGCAGCGCATGGCAGCCGTGCCCCAGGCCGCGTGGTGCAGGCACCGCCTCCGGCGCCACGGCCGCCGTGGCTGGCCACCCCCTGGTCGGACGACCTCTGCGCACCTTTCCGTGGTGGCTACCGTCCTCCGGGATGCGCCGTCTAGGCGATTCGTACATTTTGCACGGAATCCTGTCGACGCGCGCGCGATCGAGATCCAGAAATGGTGCCTTGTTGTAGCCACTTCGCACACGTTTTCGAGAAATCTGACTGTTGGATCGGCGATTTCTTTGCTACGTCTTAATCTCGGTGTATAGCTCTTCACTTTCCTCAATTTTTGTCCGTTAATTTTGTCGTTTGATACATCAAAATCGGCCACAATTTGACACTTTAAATTATGTTATTTTTGGACAGTTTTGTGGAGCCAACTTCGTCGGTTCGTATCTTCTCCATCACAGCTCCGTCTTCCTACCCCTTAAGTTTTATTTCATTATGAGCACGTTTGATTGGTTGAATTTGACGCCAAAGTTGGCCGTCCGAATTCATAATTTCCAAGTTATTAATTTTCATTTTTGAACCCGGGACTCTGAATTCAATTTTTGACATCACCAGTAGACTCATGGCATCGTTCTGGCACATTTTTATATAAAGTTTGTTAGATTTGGAGGACTTGGGCCCTGGCACACATTTCGGAACAAAGCGGGCCCCACAGTCCTGGTCAACGGGACTTCTTGACACCGGCTCATCGAAATCCAATTCTGGATATACCGTTAAGTTCATATCGTCATTCTGGACTCGTTAACATATAATTTGCTAGATTTTAGTGGGCGTTGGTTCCGGCACGTATTTTAGTGCAAGTCGAATACCAATATCCGGGTCAACGGGTCATTTTGAGATCGGCTCGTCGAAATCCAATTCTGGACACACCGTTGAGTTCGTATCGTCATTCTGGACTCGTTGACATATAATTTGCTGAATTTTGAGGACATTGGCTCCGACATACTTTTTCGTACAAATCGAAGTTTCAATGTCCTAGTCAACGGACCAATTTGAGATTGGGTCAACGGAATCCAATTCTGGATATACCGTTGGGTTCGTATCATCATTCTGGATTGTGGACATATAATTTTTTAGATTTGGTAGACTAGCATTCTTGCACGTTTTTCGGTGCAAAGCGGGTCCGACACGGACACCGTTTTGACCCCAATTACCTTTTTGCCCCTGTATCCAAATTGGACTTATGGATAAGCTATTCTAGCTGATTTGACCATTCTGGACACGTTGGTGATGTTTGTTTCATCATCCGACGATGTTTGTAGATATTTCCCTGTGTATTAACCTTTTATTATAACTAATTCTTATTAAGTTCGTATTTCGGAATTAGTACAACGAAACTGAGATCAGTCGATTTCAGTGATCTCACATCGCTAAAATTGGCAAGATGATCATGTGGATCACTGTAATAAGATTATTAAACTTACCGTTGATTATCTTATCTCGATTTGCGTGTCGTAGGTTTTAATGTACGAATATCGAGGTACAACTTGATATTTTAATTCTTAGATTAGAGTTGATCCAGTTTGACCAAGATATATGGTATCTTGGTAGGTAAATATTAGGAAAAGTATGCTTAGGCTAGTTTTGACCTCGGTTGACCAAGTTTGACTGTTTTGACCAAAAGTCAACTATCAGTCAACACTTGGCCTAGAAATGTCTAGAACTTGACCAGGTTGACCAGTTGACCAAAAGTCAACTGTTAGTCAACATTAGCCTAGTTTGACCTAGTTTGACATGGTTTGACTTCTTATGACCTAGTTTGACTTAGTTGGACTGAGATTTGACCTAGATTACATAGCTTATACTATATAATCCTGCCTAACACTGTTGAACCCTAATTAGCTTATATATATCTCATCTTTAGGTTTGTGGCATCACTCTAAGCATCGACCCCATTTGACAGCTCAGGACCGCATGCGAGTACATTCACTGATAGTTTTCATTATCTTGATATCTGCTATATCCGATTCAGTTGTAGTGTCTTACTTGATTTCCCGACACGATGGTTCACGGACTAGTATACGTTGGATCATGACAGGAGATGTTGTTCCTGGATTTTCTTGGTATATATGTACATTTCCTGTTTTGTTTCCTGTACTTGTACAAACACCGATTCCTGAGAGGGAGTAGCTATCCTCTTAGGGAATCCCGTATCATGACGTGTCATGTCCAGATCCATTATACTATTCGTAGATGGAGGAACTATTGGGGCTATGTGACCAAAGCCTTCTGTCACTATTATGCTTGCGCCACTCTCACCTCACGTAGGGTGTAGCAAGATTCCTCCGTATGCTTGTTATCCAGGTTGGCCGGCATGACCCTTTTCACAGATTTTTTTGTGATTATCGGGCCAAGTGGAAAACCTGTCATGTAACTTACCCAAAGCCTATCACATAACGCTCTAATAATTCAAGGCACATTTTATATTTATTTTATCTTATCTTATGTCCTGCTCTGTTCTACATTCAGTACTTTTCTCACCATGCTATGATGTTCTTTTACTCACATGTTCTACATGCCTTTATGCTGTACCTTGATTTACAGACTAAGTTTTGCTCAGGAGAAGGGTTACAATCCCGGTCCTTGTTTGGTTTAAGGGTTATAACTCTGCCTTCGAATGGTTCACAAGTCATCCTATATCTTTGTCTTGTATTTCATTATACTGTCTCCTATAGAATTTGTCAAATCATATGGAACTGCTGTTAGTGTTTGTACTTGCACATTTTCTTGACAGGATAACCGTTGATGTTTACAGAGCACATGTTAGCTGGTTGCTCTACCTTATACGGGTATGGCCTGTATAGAGTTTGATGAGACATTACCCCTAGATCTCCAGCAGGATCCATTAGAAGTGTGTAACACCCACTTTTCCAAAATAAGGGTAAATTTGAAATTTTGTAATTCAAATCATTAAAATATTGATTTTAGTCATGATATGATTTTTGGTGATTTTTAGTTAATTTAAAACTATTTAATTGAGTGAAATATGAATTAGTGTTTTGCTAGTGTAACATTAGTCATACATGACCTAGAAGACTAATCATGACCAATGAGACCTAATCATGTGTTTAGGATTTCATATTTCTACTTTTAAGCCTAGGGGTATTTTAGTCATTTTGACACTTTTGTGATTTGGTGAATTATATTAATTAAATATGTGTTACTTGAATTGTTGAGTCTTGACCTAGAAGTTAGCCTAATCTACATGGTTAATCATGACCCTAGAGACTAAGCTAGATGGTTTCATTAAAGAAACTACATTAGTGAAATATCTAGATATTTTGTAGAAAGATATTTTGGACTAAAGTTAAATGATGCTACTTTAATTGTGAGCCATTGGATTAGATAGAAATTGTTGGAGGAACCATAGCCCCTCATCCTAAACCCTAACCCTAACCTAATGACAGCCATCTTATCCTTTCCCCCACTATAAAACCCCTCTCAAACTTAGGGCTAGCCTCCCTCCTTAGAAAATTTGAATCCAAGAAGAAAGAGGTAATGTTCCAACTTCACAAATTCATAGAAAATCCAAATTAGCTCCTTTTTCCCTCTAGTAAATTCCTATAGGTTCTAAATAGTGATTTCTTGCTGTTGGGATTGAGATTTGACAGGGGGCACACAATTTGAGAAGTTTTGAGCTTGAAAGGATCTCTACTTTGGTGTATTTTTGGAGCTTGGTGCACCACTAGGTAAAACCTCCTCTAACCTATTAAAAATTCTGTAAAAATCATTTTTAGGATGTCCAAACCCTAGCCAAACTGTAGGACTAGGTTTTCCTGGAATTTCGTGTCATTTCGTGTCCATTCTGGACACGTATCAGTGTTCACTGATAAGTGTTCGATGAAATGCCCCAATGGGCATTTCGTGTGTAATTTAGAAATGTATTTGAATGGAATGTTAGATCTTAACCTCGCTTACACGATTCTATGAGTTGTGTCAAGTTTTTGTGTCGTGTCGAGCCGTGTCGGGCACGTGTACACGCTGTCGTGCACACGCGCGCGCGGGCACTGTGCTTGCCCTGCTCATCGGGGGACACAGCGCCCTGGACACGACTCCCCGACACGTGAGACTTGACACACGTGATGGGGCAACTTCTGTCACCCCGTGTGCCAAGTGGCACGAGCCCACGTGGCGTGTCTGACACGCACGAGCTCGTGCATGGGGCTTGGCCTATGCAGTCCTTCACTATTTTTGTGCACTGACACGCACGTTTTGTGTCCAGTACACGTGACTTGGACACAGGACAGGGTGTCCATTGGATAGCCCTAGTCTAGGTCAACCTTGGGACACGAGCACGAGGGTTGTGTCGTGTCGTGTCGTGCACTGTGTTGGTGTGAACACGTGCACGAGGCAGTGTTGGTTCTGTGCACAGTGTGTAGGCTGATTGTGTGGCTTTTGATTCTGGACACGTTTGTGTCCACTTTTGTGGACACAAACCATTTGTATAGCATGCATACATTGTGTTTTAACATTACCAACCTTTTAATTCCTATTTTTAATCAATTTTCATAATGAAATCTTCATTTCCCTGTTTAGTTAAAACTGTGTATCAGTCCCTATTCTAGGTTCTGTCCAGTTTTGTAAAACTGAGTTTTGGACTCCAATTAACCCATTAAATGCTATTGTTTGCACGTAATTTAACCCTTTACCTGTTCTCCTACATGATCCCTACTTGTATGCAAATTCTGGACTGAATTGGTGTGGTGTAGGTTCAGGAATCTGGAATTACAACTTGAGACTGATTTTGGGAGACTCTTTGTTAACTTCAAACTGATTAGAACTTGCAATAGGGTCTGTTATGGGTTTGTTTTAACTGTTAACTGTTGTTTTACTGAATGAGTTTAACATCCAGTTCTTTGAACCATGTTGACAGTGTCAATTGATTTCCTTTTCATTTTACAACTTTGTTTAGTTCTCATAAAACTGATTTTTGGGTGTATTATGTAATAAGAGATAACTAAGTTTATATTATTTAGATTCAAAGTTCATCATTAAACTGTTGTGAACTGAATGATTTTCCACATAAAACTGATTCTCTTTTTCCTGTGAGCTATTCATTGTAAACTGTCATTCAAAAACTGTGAATGAAGCTTGAACCTGAGATTGAAGTTATTATTAACTGTTTTGTGAATCCTTGAACCATTTTTCACATTGTCAATTGATTTCCTATCCATTTTACAGTTTTGTTTAATTCTCATTAAACTGTTATGAAAATCTGAGCACTACACATTGCTTCACTAGCTTGAACACCCCCTTGACTGTCACACACACACTCTTGTGATAGCTAACACACCCACACACTCTAGCACTCTCTTGCACACACCTATGACACTTATCACTCACTGTTTTCAGGCCTAACACTCTTATTCACACACACATCACTTTTGCCTTGTACTTGAGTGCCCTCTCTCTCTATTTTCCTATGTATATGTATATATTATGTGAATTGTAATATATAAGTTCCAATAGATATTGTGTGTGTTTTATATATATATAGATATATGTATAGTGTATGAGTGATATTGTGTAGTGGCTATAGGTTAGGTATTCCAAGTTGCATTGTAGCCTAGACAATGTGTGTATTGTTAGACATGGATAATATCTTGTGTAGATTTATGTTATAAGTTGGGTTAGGCATGTTATTGCCTAGAAACCTAGATATGACTTGTTAGACCTAGAATAGACCAAATTAGACTAGTTTGACCTAGGTTGACTTGGTTAACCTAGTTTGACTTCTAGGGTTGACCAGAGTTGACCAAGAGTTGACTTTGGTCTAAATTGACCTAGAATCATGTAGAATGCATAATAGGATTTCATTATATCATTTTAGACTTGTTATGACTTGTGCTGTTCTGATTAGGAGCCGGACACCTCTCCTTGGACAGTACATTTGCTTCAGACATTCAGATACGAGGCGAGTACATTCTCTGATCGTTTCATACTTGTCACGATTTATATTCTCGCTTTAGATTACTGTTACTTGATGCTGTCACGTTATCATCACGGATTAGTACTATACGGATCTCTTCTTGGGATGTTATCCCCCTTAGCGGGAGCATCGGATACTTTATGACATGTGTTTCATGTACATCATGTATTCTTCGCTTCTGCGTTATTCATGTACACTCATGTTCTCTCATGTTCTTACATGTACGTTCATGTACTCTCATGTTCTTTCATGTACGCTCATGTTTCCACATGTGTTTCCTGTATAACCAAAACATCATGTACGTAACGTAACTTGACTAGATCCTTGTGTATTAATTGTGGGTAGGGGTGAGTATAAATGGTCATGTGATTTACCCATCATGTTCACTCTGTTACTTTTTATGTTTTATCATGTTCGCATCAGTCTTATGGGCTGATGTCCCACATGTTCACTCATGTACATCATGTTCAACCTAAGCCAATTACATGCCATCTCGTACTCTAAATCACTAGTCACTTACTGTTCTTACTTATCATGTATATATTTCCAGTTATCAAATATCTCTCCTGTTTCATGTACATCTTCTTACAGCATTTCATGTATCTTACTCTATTGCCTGCTTTATATTTTCTGCCTTGATATGAACTGCATGAGATGTACTGTGCTCGCTCCTGTCCTGACTGGACCTGTTGAAAATATTACAGAGGATGAGGATGAGGCTCTTTACACCACCTATTACGGAGCAGGCTTAGACGACACCTGCGACCTGGCTCCTCTGGAGGACCCAGCTGCAGTTCAGGATACTACTCCCATAGTCTAGGCTAGTCAGCTAGGCTTTATCTTTCTTTTTAGCATTGTTTTTGGCTTTCAGTTGTTGTTTTGAGATGTATATATTCTTTCATGTTCTGTAGTTGAGACTTGTACTTGGAATATTTTCTGAGATGTTATCTTAGACACTAGACTCTTCTGATTATCTGTACTTCACTTTTGAGTTCTATATCATATCGTACTTTTCTTCCTTAGTTGTGATTGAGTATAAACTGCCTGGTATTATATATTGTTAGATGTTGTGACCTAGGACAGCGTTCTACCGCCGATACTGCGGCGTAGGCTGGACGTACCCACTTCTCGTGCCCTTACTCTAGGGTGCGGGTCGTGACAAAGTGGATGAGACAACATTAGTTTAGATTAGTCATTTTCAGTTGTATTTATTCTCTGTATTACTGTATTTGAGATTTGGGATGTTTCTCGATTTGTGTTATCTAAGACACTTAGAACTTTATCTGGTTGTATCTCTGTGGTTTCATTTCATTTCATATCTATCTATCTTTTATCGTATTCTACCTTAGATGTGATTGAGATTGTATTTGCTATGTCACCTCCATTCGGAGTGTATATACTGTACAGGTACCTTATATATTGTTAGATGGTTGACCTAGGACAGCATTCTACCGCCGACACTGCGACATAGGCTGGACGTACCCACGTGCTCGTGTCCCTGATCAGGGTGCGAGTCGTGACATTCACTACTTCATTTCGAAGGTTTATGTTGCTTTGGTCCTTCGGAGTTCATGTTCACATGAACTGTGCTATGTTCCAGTTTTTAGGAATAATTCGAAATTGGATTTGAATGGGTTTTCTGAAATTGTAATGTATATTGATATTGTATATGTTATTTCCACTATTTTACATTGTTGTGGTAGGTTGGACTTGAGTCTTAATTGGTTTCGATTTTGATTCAATAACTGTACACTGTTTCCCCTTGTTTCCAGATTTTGGGATAATTTGAGAGTTAAAATTGATTTGGTTTTCCTAATATTTCGAATAGGATTTGAATAGGTTTTCATAGATTTATGTATCATTTTAACTGTTTCATATTTATATATATTACAGTTTGAATTTGAAATTGAGTTAGGTTTTCGAATGCAATGTTCATATTATTAACTATTGTTTTCAGATTTTGGGAATCTGTTGTTTGAGTTTAGGGTCTGTCCTAAAACTACCTGTCCAGTTCATCATTGTTTAGTCTTTCCAAATGCCCATATCATCATGACCAGTTACTTAAACATCAAAATCAGCCCACATCTCATTAGATATCAGCCAATACCCCCTTCTTATTCAGTTATTATAGTGTCCTACATTCCATTTAGCTACTGTATTGTCCTAACACTAGGATGTATCAGACACCCTTACATATCCTGTTCCTCCTTAACCTTTTTGCTTGATTTGTTTAGAGTCTATTTCAGTTCAGTATTTGACTGAGTATAGTAGGACAGGACTGCCGCAAGGCATTGTCTAATTGGCAGTATAATTAATAGGAGAGGTATTGGTGTCAGTAATTGTGAGTATTTGTGTTGGTATAGAATCTTTGAATACTTGTATATTGAGTATATGAGAAGTGACCTGAGCAGTTGTGTGTGCCATAGTGACTAGAAGGGAGGAAATCATATAATTGTCACATGAGGACTCATCTACAAATCCTATATAGGAAATGGTGGCATTTATATATATCTCACATATGTGTATTGTGGATTAGTGATGGTTTAAATGTATAGGTATATATATACAAGTGAGGCCATGACTACTTAGGCTATGTAGGTATGTCTATATATATGTAGTGAGTTTTGCCTATATATGATGCATGTGGTATAAATAGGATGTTAGTGATAAGGAGGCTATATTATAGTAGATACCATAATGTGGGATTACATATAGGGGTATTTATGAAAAAAGGTTATGTGGATGGATGGGATAGAGTGGTATAGGGTATAGGTGATGTTGGTATAGTGTTATGTGTGAGGGAAAGGATGTGTTAATATGTATCATAAAGAGGTACCTATATAAGTGTGTCTTAATAATGAGGAGTTGGAAATCAAGTTGCACATATGAATAGATTGGTAGGTATCTTTGAGTGTAGTTAATTAGAGTGGTAGGTAATAGCCTATGACTAGGAATATGAGTTAGTTATCTTAGAGTTGACCCAACAGTCTAGAGTTTGACCAAAACCCTATGTTTGACCAATAGTTGACCAATTGTCACTTGCTAGCCTAAGTTTGACCAGTTGACCAAGATAGCCTTGTTGTTGACCTAGTTTGACTAAATGTTGACTTGGTTTGACCCAGAGTTGACCAAGTTTGACTTTGACCTAGATTGGCTTAGAAATTATGTAGATTGCATCGTAAACTTTATTTACCTTATTTTAAACACATTATTACCTGTACTACTCTATTTAGGATATTGTGACTCCGGTGCAGACATCTGATATTACACTACTCTTTTCAGAGTATCAGGCAAGTATATTCTCTGAAAGTTCTTTCATTTACTTGTCAATTACTGTACTTCAGTTATAGTTAGTTCTATGTGATTCTCTGTTACAACACGTATTGGCTTTCTGAATTCCTGCATGCAACACACATACTTTACTCGTCTTGCCTCTATTATTCGAATCACCATTCGAACTATTCGAACCACTATTAGCATCTTCATGTGCTGGTTGGACTTGTATTCGTCTTATGTGTTGGATTATGGATTTATTATACTAGATTGGGCGGAGAAATACTGATTAGACATGTAGACATATCCCCCTATTCGAATCACCCCTCTGTGAATAATATTCGAACGATAGCCATCCCTCACCTGATTAGTGTGTGGTGTGCCATATTACCTACAGCTGTTTACATGTCAATCTCGATATTTTAAAACACACTTGGAGAATTAATTCGAATTATTGTTAGAACATCATGTGAATCATTATTTTTACTATCTTATTCGAATCACCTTATTAGAATAATGATTAGAATCACATTCGACTCATACTGTACTGGAATCACATTCGACTCATCTTGTATTAGACTCACATTTGGGATTACACTCGACTTACATTGTACTGTCTGGACTCGTCATGTTACTCTAGTTCAGCTAGATCTTATTTTACAATCTTTATTGCCATGCTTCTCCTCTTGTTTAGTTACTTTACTTTCCTTGTACCTTAACTGTTTCTCTATATCATTACTCGTATAAATTGCCATGTTCATCAATACAACTGTCTATAACTGCTTTATAGTTCTCTGTAATTTATTTGGGATTTCTAGATGAGTTGTACTCGTTCCTGTCCTGACTGGACCTGTTGAAAATATTACAGATGATTGCCCTGAGGACATTTACCCTACTTGCCTTAGTGTAGGAGATGGCTTAGCTACCTTTGGCCCCGACACTCAGGAGTGATCGGGAGACTAGCTAGTAGACTTGGTTTAGTTTTCATGTTTTAGAACTTGTATTGTAATAACTTAAGATATGAGTTTGTATTTGACTTTGTTTGAGATATTATTATTTAGTAGTTGATATTTGTTATTGTTTTGTCTTTAGTTATAAACTTCTGTGTTATTATATTGTGCTTAGACTGTGATTGAGATTTCATTATATTTATACTTGTCCTCCGTTCGGAGTTGAGATTTGACAAGTACATTATATAATTGCGTGAGTTGTTGATTAGATAGTAACCTAGGACAATGTTCTACCGCCGACACTGTGGCGTAGGCTGGACGTACCCACTTCTCGTGTCCTTACACCGGGTGCGGGTCGTGACACATATTTAGTCTTGGCCCATGCAGGTCGAGTTTATGTAGTTGTATTCGAACTAGAGTTTCACTACAACCTGCGATAGGATTGAGAGATAGGCTTTAACGGAGAGGTACTCAATCACAGTTAGGAAAAATTTAGCTTCAATACATGTCATCTATACATCTTACTGATTTGCCTTCTTTGAAATAAACTGTCCTCCTTTGATTATATTGATTCCTGCTCATTATTGGCTTCCTTGTTTGATCTGTCTTCAAGATGGTGGAGACACGATCACATCACTCTGGTACAGCAGCCGCTAGAGAGGGGTCTGCCACCTTTCGTGCAGTACAGCAGGATGCTGTGACTGTAGCACCTTCTGTTCCTGATCAGACATTAACGACTGCAGCCATCGGGGGTATGCCTACACCTGTTCGGAGGACGACACAAGTCATTCCTAAGATATTTTAGCAGCAACATCTGCAACCACCTACAGGATTGGTTGATGCTGCCCACCTGTTTTCTTTTATGGAGAGAATTCTGGAGTCCCACCAGCAACAGCAGCAGCGTCAGACTGCCGACTCCCGTCAGGCTATAGACGAGGCTCACCAGCTGGTCCGGACGACAGTAGAGATGGCGACCATCCAGGGGCAAGCACAGACACATCAGTGCCATCAGAGGACGTCGGGCATCCAGGAGTTTCAGAAGATGTGTCCAAGGGATTTCCATGGTACAGAAGGCATCCACTATGCGGATGACTGGATAAAGTACATTGAGGAGATATTTCGGCATGCAGAGATACCAGTCCGACTTCAGATAGAGGCGGCAGGTAGCCAGATGCAGGACCTAGCCCGCAATTGGTACCAGACAGACCCCAAAGTAGGAACCGAGGGATAGACATGGGCAGCCTTCAAGGAGCTGTTCAAGGAGCAGTTCTTCCCAAACGTAGCACTTGAAGGCATAGAGGCACAGTTTGAGAGCCTGGTTTAGGGGAACCAGACAGTCAGAGAATATGCTGGAGAGTTCTGCCAGCTGGGCAGATTCATTGAGGACCGGATCGAGAAGTCGAAGGCGAGGAAGTTTTGCAGAGGTTTGATCAGAGAGGTTCGGTCATTGACTAAGTGTGACCGTGATGCTACCTTCACGATGATCTTGGCAGGAGCTATGTCGGCAGAGAACGACCTGGGGCTGAAACTAAAGAGAGGTCGGGAGTTTCAGGGAGCCAGCAGCAGCGGAGGTTAGACCAAGAGGCCTCACGTGCAGATTCAGTAGGTGCAGGCACCAGTGAGAGTATAGCAGGTAAAGCATCAGCCTAGAGGACAGGACCGCAAGGTGCAGACTTGTGCTTACTGCGAGAGGGCAGGGCACGCTTGGGAGACTTGTTATAGGAGGCAGAAGATTTATTTGTTCTGTGGATCCACTACTCATCAGGTCAGGGATTGCCCTACTGTACCCGTATATGATGGAGCACCGGGTCAGAGAGAGAGAGTTATGCCACCTGCAGCGCAGCACCATGCCCAGAGGGGTTGAGCTTTTGCGATGGCAGTCGAGGAGAGCGACGTCGCACACCATGCTTAGAGGGGTGGAGCTTTTGCGATGGCAATCAAGGAGACCGACGCTACAGATGATGGGTTAGCAGGTTTATCCTTCTTGTTCTTCCTTCCCACCTTTATGTGTGATTCCATTAGTACCTGCCAGGATATGCTAGATAGCGTAGTTACCCTGTTCGAGACAGTAGAATCACGACCAGTAGGACTATGATTGCATATTATCTTGACCTTGATTGTTGGGGGGTTTGACCTAGAAGGAGTACGATCATCTTAATTTCGAGGACGAAATTCTTCTAAGGAGGATAGACTTATAACACCCACTTTTCAGGAATAAGGGTAATTTTAAAATTTTATAATTATAATTATTAAATAATGATATTTAAATTATATTATGATTTTTAATGAATTTTAATTAATTTAAAACTATTTAAAATGTTGAATGGTGATTTTGATGGCTAACTAGTTAAACCCTAGTTTTGCTAAGCCTAAAGACTAACCATGACCAAGGGAGCCTAGTCATGTGATTAGAATGTCATATTACTACTTTTTAGCCTAGGGGTATTTTGGTCATTTTGACAATTTTGTAAAATTATAATTTTGATTAATTAAATATTGTGCTAATCTTTTAGTTAAGCCTTAACCTAGAAGTTTAACCTAACCTAGATTAGTCTTGAGGCTAGAATCATGGTTAGAACATCCTACTAAGTGCCAAGGTTAGTCATATCTAGATATTATTGTAGTAGGATATTTTCCTTAGGATATTTGTGAAAAAGAAAGCCTTGAACCAATAGAAAGGCTTGGAATTGGGTGGACAAGCCCTAGCCACTCATCTATATCTAAACCTAACCCTAATTCATCTAGTGGCCAGCCATACAAGCCACCCTCTCCTATAAGTGTCACACTTAGAAGCCCTTGCCTCCTTTTAATATCTAGAAAGGACCCTATTTTGTTCTTCCCTAAACTTCTCCCAGTTAATCCAAATTGAGTCCAAATTGAGTCAAATCAATTACATCATCATCCCCAACAGTAGAGAAGACTTGTGGGTGCTTGCTAGCAAGGTTTTAGGACGTTTGAATCGTAGCAAATCATGGAAGACGTCAAGTCGAGGCTCTTTACATTGAGTTTGAACTCTCAATAGGTAACATCCTACAAACCTAATAAATTCCCAATTTCTTTCCATAGATGCATCCATTTAGGGTTCCCCTAGGTGTAGCCCAAGTTTGGTAGGATCTCGTGTCCATTTAGTGTCTGTATCGGACACATATCGGTATTTTTTAAGAAGTGTTTGGTGAAATGCCACATAAAAATAGATTTTAGTATTTTGCAAAACTAATTACACATTTGTGTAGCCTAACATGTGTATATTACAACCTTAATCGACTGAATCGATTTTAGCATTGTTTGGACACTGTTCTAGGACATGGGGAAACGTGCACGAGACCTCGTGCACTGTCCTACTACACAAACACGGTTTCTCAGTGGACACGCCACGTGGACATGTCAAACATGATGATGTGGTGGGGGCCATGTCTGACAAGACCTCACCAAGTTTTGTGACACTTGGTTGCGAGTCGAGAAAGTTCTCGAGCTCGTATTGAATTTCTTTGATACGCATGCACTCGATTTTGAGCCACTAATACGGCCTTGTATCGACACATCGACATCATGTTGACACATTACAGGCTACAAAAACCCTAGCCCTATATCCCACCTGTCACTGTGCAAGCGCACAACTCATCTCGAGCACTGAGTCGTGTCCAAACAGACACGACATGGCCGCACAAGGCAGCCGGTGAACTGTTTTGAAAATAATGAAAAATCTCTGGTTTTGACACTTCGTGTCCCAATTTTTGGACACAATGGGACATGGGGACATGCATGATATATCCCTATGACTGTACACTTGATTCACTATTTCATTTCGAAGGTTTATGTTGCTTTGGGCCTTCGAAGTTCATGTTCACATGAACTGTGCTATGTTCCAGTTTTTAGGAATTATTCAAAATTAGATTTGAATGGGTTTTCTAAAATTGTAATGTATATTGATATTGTATATATTATTTCCAGTATTTTACATTGTTGTGGTAGATTGGACTTGAGTCTTAATTGGTTTCGATTTTGATTTAATAATTGTACACTGTTTTCCCTTGTTTCCAGATTTTAGGATAATTTGAGAGTTAGGATTGATTTGGTTTTCCTAATATTTTGAATAGGATTTGAATAGGTTTTCAGAGATTTATGTATCATTTTAACTGTTTCATATTTATATATATTACCGTTTGAATTTGAAATTGAGTTAGGTTTTTGAATCCAATGTTCATATTATTAACTATTGTTTTCAGATTTTGTTTAGTCTTTCCAAATGCCCATATCATCACTACCTGTCCAGTTCATCATTGTTTAGTCTTTCCAAATGCCCATATCATCATGACCAGTTACTTGAACATCAAAATTAGCCCACATCTCATTAGATATCAGCCAGTACCCCCTTCTTGTTCAGTTATTATAGTGTCCTACATTCCATTTAGCCACTGTATTGTCCTAACACTAGGAAGTATCAGACACCCTTACATATCATGTTCCTCCTTAACCTTTTTGCTTGATTTGTTTAGAGTCTATTTCAGTTCCGTATTTGACTGAGTATAGTAGGATAGGACTGCAGCAGGGCATTGTCTAATTGGCAGTATAATTAAGAGGGGAGGTATTGGTGTTAGTGCTTGTGAGTATTTGTGTTGGTATAGAATGTTCGAACACTTGTATATTGAGTATATGAGAAGTGACCTGAGCAGTTGTGTGTGCCATAGTGACTAGAAGGGATGAAATCATATAATAGTCACATGAGGACTCATCTACCAATCCTATATAGGAGATGGTGGCATTTATATATATCTCACATATGTATGTTGTGGGTTAGTGATGGTTAATGTATAGGTATATATATACAAGTGAGGCCATGACTACTTAGGCTATATAGGTATGTCTATATATATGTAGTGAGTTTTGCCTATATATGATGCATATGGTATATATAGGATGTTAGTGATATGGAGGCTGTATAGCATTAGATACCACACTACGCCAAAATTGACATTTTTCGATAGATCAAAACCGTCGTAAATTACGATAAACGACAATTTTGATCCGTTAGAGCATCTGCCATTAATAGCACGTCCCAAAATATAAACGATAGTTTTGGACTGTCATTTCCTAGCTGAAAAAATGATAGTTATTGTATATCAAATAAAAACAACAGACTAAAACTGTCAAATAATCTGTGAATTGGTCAGCCATTGTATTTTTTTTTCAACGGTTAAGGTCTGTCGTTTTTCTGGAAATAGAATTTAAAAAACATCTCAATTCATCCATATCAAAGTTATATAAGCATGTTCCTCCTCTATATAAACTGAAATACCTCTAAAAATAGAATTTCATATAAACATCAACAATCATCAACAATAAAAAAAACTTAATCAAAATTGTATTAACTAATAAATGTATAGACTTGACATATCAATATTCCATCAAAATCAAAATGAAACCCTAATGTTTCTACCTTACAATACTTAGTTCTCATGATGAACAAAAAGAGAGTGTTATCTTGCACTTAATCAAAATTGTATTAACTAATAAATGTATAGACTTTACATATCAATATTCCATCAAAATGAAAATAAAACCCCAATGTTTCTACCTTACAATAACTTAGTTGTCATGATGAACAAAAAAGAGAGAATGTTATCTTGTACTCCAACCATGTAAGTTGAGGCACTAGGTTTGCCACCCAAGATGCCCAGGCTCCGAGGAAATGTGAATGTTTTTCGTAGCATGGGTATATACCTGACAAAGAACATGAAAAATGCATACTTAAGATAATAGTTCGTCAATGTAGCTTCCTTTCCCGGAGAATTTTTTTCAAATTATTATTTTATTATTATTTATTTGATTTAAAGAGTGATTTTAGAATTTTATAAATGTTTATTTAGTTAATTATTACGGTAGATGATTTTATCCATGGTTGAGTTTTGAAGTACCAGACGACTAGAAATCATGGCACGGATAGTTCAGTGACGTGCTTTGACTAGTGTATTAGCCCTGGTAGGAAAGGTCGAGCCATAGTAATGTCCTAACTAGGAAAACCAGGCCAAGTTGCGACTTAACCTCTAAAGACGTTTTAATTATTTAATATTTTGCTTATTGATTTTTAGAAGACTCGGTCGCACCAAACTGACCCGAACCCAACCCAATCCCGTGTAGGCTCGTAGTGAGACCAAAGGCGTCCATATAGACGTATGTCGTATCACTATTCTAATTTAATGACCCGATGGCCGATTTCACAAAGCTGGTTGTATTTATATATATTATAAGTTCTTAATATTAAATAATGTTTTGTTGATAATATAGTAAATAATTGTCCTTAACAAATATGTTGGACTTTATAGGAATTATCTAGGTTATATATATACTTGTGTATATATAATATATGGCAAATTAGGCTTTTATATATATAAAATATCATTGTATTTAATTTATGTGAATTTTTAGTATATAGATTTAAGTATATTATATTTCTATTATAAATTGTATTTAGAATATTTTGTTCCTTATATTTGAATGTATAGATGTATGTGTACATATATAAATACTCGTATATATATATATATATATATATATATATATATATATATATATATATATATATATATATATATATTTAGAAAACTCCCTTTTTATTAATCAAGGCTCGAAGACCGAAGCCTGAACAAGTATACAAGGCGCAAAATGCCGAAGCCTATACAAGTATACCACCAAAAAGAGGAAACAGGAAGGGGGAATTCGACAACCAACGAGAGCTAGGGGAGTACTGAGGACCAGAATGCCCTCGAGCTGTGAGCACACCGGGTGCTCCTTTTACGACATTGGCGGAAGACTTCCCGGATGAGCTGATTGGCCGAGTAGTGGAGTCCTTCATATCTAGCTTTGTTGTGATTCTTCCAAATGACCCACGTGGCGGCCGCTGCGACGATCTGGTGTCCGTGGGAGGCAGAACCCCAGGATATTGCCAGATCATTGAAGCGCCCACTTCCAGGCTCAATGCTACACAGCTGGTTGAGGATCCTCCATATGTGACCTGGTAGATTCCCTAGAGAGAAGATGTGATCAATAGTCTCCATCTGATGGTCGGAGCAACAGTTGCAGGCTGATGCTAAGCTGATCCCCATGGTATTCAGAATCTCGTCCGTGGGCAGTTTCTGCCTGATGACTCTCCACATCAGGACGGACCACTTCTTCGGTATGCAAGAGTGCCAGTATGGGGCAATGGTGGGATTCGGATTCCCATTAACACGAACAACACATCTCGCCGACCGCATCGAGAATGCCCCCGAAGCCTCGAGCGACCACCTCCATGCATCCTCGACGTTACCGATTCTAACTCCGCATCGGCGGATGCTCTCCACGGTTTCGTTTCCGGACCAATCACGGATCTTTTTCCAGTTCCAGTCGTTACAACTGAGGTCCCACAAGTCGCTAATCTTGCAGTTTCTAGGGGTCTCCGTGATACTCGGAATCATGCTATCTCCAATCCATCTCTCCAGGAAAGGGTTCGAATGACCGTCACCTAATTGGAGTCTCATAATCGGTATATATATATATATATATAACAAAAATGATTTTAAGTGAGCTCATGAAGAGCTACACAGCTGCAGGACTGTAAAACACAAAATAAGTCCTGAAGAACAAGAAAATTACAACAACATGTAGAAATACTAAATATTAGAAAAGTCTGGTGGTAGGGGAACCCAAATACCGAAAGACCATCTTATCGAAAGTGAGCTCATGAAGTGCTACACAGGTGCAGGACTGTAAAACACAAAATAAGTCCTGAAGAACAAGAAAATTACAACAACATGTAGAAATACTAAATATTAGAAAAGTCTGGTGGTAGAGGAACCCAAATACCGAAAGACCATCTTATCGAAATTTTGAAAATCAAAATTTCAAAAACTTTGAAGCAACAGAAACCCGCTGCATGAGTCATGAGAGGGGTTAGACCAGTCACGTGTTACGATGGGATGGGCGTGGGGCCCTAGGTGGGCGGTCAGACCGAGGAGTGATGGGGGTGACATACCCGAGGGGAGGGGCGCACGGTGAGAGGAGCCTCGGAACACCCCGATGCGGAGACCGAAGAGTGCTCCGGCGGGCCAAGAGAGGAGCGGGGGCTACGACGAGCAAGAGGGGAGCACCCCGGCACATGATCTGGAAGACGGGGCCGGAGACGGGGGCTCCGGTGGCTAAGGCAAAGAGAGGGTTGAACGGGGCAGGGGGAGCGGCGGAGGCCGGAGGCGAGGGGGATCTCCGACGGCTCGGTCTCCAGCGGGCTGGAGCGGAGGAACGCGCGGCCAGAAGAAGGGCGGGGGATCGGACTCCGGCGGGTTGAAGCGGAGGAACGCGCGACCAGGAGAAGAGGATAGGCTCCAGCGAGGGATACCAGTCTGGCGAAGGGAAGGAAAGATGAAGAGGCAGGGTGGTGGTCCGGCTGCGTCCGCCGGGGCAGAAAATCGAACAAGCGGGGTGCGACCCCCAACGCGCGAGGACCGAGTGGAAAGGGTACTGGGCCCGAGGGCGTGTGTCTCGAGGGCACGCTGCCCGAGCTGGAAGGAGGGGGCTCTCCCTGAGGGAGGGGCGCGATGCTCGAGGTCTTCCCTCCAGCGCGTAGCCCGGCGCGGGGCTCCGCCAGGGGAGGTCGAGAGGAGGACGGGGAGCGGGGGCTCCGATGAAGGCTACCGCGGGCACCGAAAGCGGCGAGACGGGGGAGTCGACTCCGCGGAAAGGGAAGGGAGATCCGACAGCGGGGCGCGAGACAAGAGAGAGAGGGTGGAGGGGGATCGACGTGGGCAGGAGGGAGAGGAAGGGCGCCGGAGGCCGAGAAGGGGGACGTCGGTGGGCGAGGCCTACCGCCGGCGGAGAGAGCGCCGACGATTGGAGGAGGAAGGGGGAGACGCTCCGCGCAGGGGCGGCGAAGAACGGCCGGCCGGCAATGGGATCACGGCCGATCCAGACCCGGAAGGAGAGGAAGAAGCAGAGCCAGCCGGGGACGGGGACGGGGGAGGCCACTGAAGAGAGAGGAGGGTTGGCGAGACTGAGGAGGGGGCAACGGCGGCGGCGAGAAGCCAATAGAGGTCGCAGAGCGACCGCCCAACGTCGCAGAGGGGGTGGCCGAGGCCACCCGAGCCCAGGAGAGGGGCTCGACTCCCGAGGGGGGAGGCCCCGACGATGGCGTAGGGCCACCCGAGGGGGGACCGGGGCCCGGGGGTTGGGGAGAGGCCTCCGTTGCCGGGACGAACACCGGAGGGGGGACCGGGTCGGGAGGCGGGGGAAGGAGGAGGAAGGCCGCTCCTTCACCTCCGGCTCTTGCATTGCGAGAAGGGGGCATTGCCAGAGGGGTGGCCTCCGCGGACCCATCGGGGAGGGGGGCGGATGCAGGAAGTCGCGCGGTGGGCCCAGCCGGGGGTGGGCAGTGGGCCATCTCAGGGAGAGGAAGTCGGACGGCACCGAGAGGGGAGGGCCGACGGCCGAAGGAGGCGCCTGGGCAGGAGGGAGCACGACTGGAGGAGCGACAGCCGACGGCGATGTTACGGATCTAGCCCGAGGGCGCTGACGCCGACGGGAGCGACGACGTCGAGGAGTGAATCCGGCGGAGGGGGGTGAGAAGTCCCAACAGGGAGAAGCCCAGGCAGAGGGAGCACCCCACGGAGGGGGGGCGGTCGAAGTGCAGCCATCCCGGGAAGGGTAGACCGAGGGGGAGAAGGACACAGAGGGGGGCGGTCGGGCCGAGGAGGCCGACCGGCCAACCCACCCAACCGACCGGAGACGGAGTGGGGAGCAGTGACGAACCCACTAGAGTAGGGAGTAGCGGAGCTCTCGTCCCCATTCTATATAAAATAATATATATATATATATATATATATTATTTTATATAGAATGGTATATATATATATATATATATATATATATATATATATATATATATATATATGAGTGTATGTGTATGTATATATAATTTCTAAATATATACGTTTGTGTATGTAAATATAAATATATAATATATGTGCATATGTATATATATATGAACGTATAGAGTAGTATGTGTAAATATACGTGTATATGTATATGTATATATAAATATATATAGATATATTAATTGCCAAATGAAAAAGAAATAGAAAAAGAAAAAAGAAAAATAAAAATAAAAAGAAAAGCAAATGCAGTCCCAGCCAGGCCCACCCCTGACCCATGAGCCCAGGCCCAGCCTGGCTCGGCCAGTCCGAGCAGGGGGGCCCCAGCCCGATAGTGAAAGCCGACCTCCTCTGTTTTAAACATAGCAAAGCCGCATAAAGCATAGATATAGATAGCGAGAGCGAGGAATTCTCGGGCAAACCCTAACCTGAGCAAGCGCCACCGCACCCCAGGGATGCGTCAAGGCTGGAAAACCCCTCTCGGCCCCGCGTGCTGCCACAGGCAGCTGCCGCTGGCCGAAAAAGCCGCACGCACGCAGGTGGTGATAGCAGCAGTAACAGCGCGGTGCACCACTTCTTTGTAAGATTTCTCCCTCGACTCTTCGTCTTTTTCCAAACTGAAATAGGCATTGGAAACACAACCTACAGGTCTTTGACACCAATGGATCATTTCGAACTAGATCGGAACGAAACCGATATAATATCGATGACAAAAATCCTGAAAAACTGTTCGGATTAGAAACAGAGAACTAGTCCAATCACCCATGTTTGAATATCAATTTTGATCGATCCAGTACCATATTAGAAATTCTATTTGAACAAACTTTTAGACAACATATAGGGTTCCACGACCCAATTTGCAGAAGTCGATTTCATTGACTACATGTCGAGAAATCGAATTCCAAAGTTGACCGAAAACCTGTTTTAAAATCAATATAATTCTTCGATACAACGTGCGTCCCACCAAACTGGGCGACGTGGTCGCGAAGTGGTCTCGAACCGAAAGCATCGAAAGGTGCTTAACGGCTTCGTGGACGTATGGGCTTTGATGGAATTCAAATTGGTCGCTTGTGCGCGATGAATTTGATACTTATTCGTCGAAATTTACCATATCGACCACTTTGCACAAACTCCAATTACTTTGTGCACGCTCGTCAGATCGAGACAAAACTTGTGCAAACAGGACCGTATCATTTTTTTGGTCCTGTATGCCAAGTTTGGTCCGATTTTGAGACAGTTGATTGGACCGCCGTTTTGCGGGCCCCATGGTCCAATTCAACGGGCGATTTTGTACAAGGCCCGTCGAAATCCAACTTTTGATATACGGTTGGGTTCGTATCGAAAAAGCAGATTCGTAGACATATAGTTTGATGACTTTAAAGACCACTAACTCTGGCACGCTTTTCGGTACAAAGCGGGTCTAACGGCGGACATTATTTTTGCCCAAAATTACCGTTTTGCCCCTGTGTCCAGAATTGGACTTAAGGACAGGCAATCCTAGCTAATTGGACTATTTTGAGAATGTTGGCGATGTCTGTTTCAGCTTTCGGAGACATTTATAGATTTTAGACTTTATGGCGTACTAGTTGACGGTATCTTATTAGTTCTTCGCGCTACCACCAGGCAAGTATACCTTGCCAACTTGTACAGTATAATTTATATGCATGTTCATTATCTTGCTTCTGTTCTTTTCCTTATATTCATTATTGCCTTATTCCATGTCTGGTACACTCATCCTGTTATAGTTTTACTTTACATGCTTCTAGTTTCTTGTTCCTTTTTGTTGTGATATTTCTATCTGTTACAGTGTGTTAGTTTCATATATATTCCTTGATAGAGTCATCTAGTCCTACACCACGATTCCCTCGACTTGATTATAGCTTGACTTGACTTGACATGACTTGAATAGGACTTGACTTTGACATTCTATAGATTGTGAGTACTTACCTTGACTACGGTCTATAGGATTTTTTACTAGTATTGGCTACCGTCTTGGTTGTGAGTACTTGTCTTGACTGCGATTGAAACACTATAGATTGTGAGTACTTGCCTTGACTGCAGTCTATAGCTTTGACCTATTAGCTATTTCTAGTATGGCATGCCAGTGTCTTAGGATCCTTGTGTTTAGATCTTGTGTCTTGGTTCATTTAGTCTTGTTGGATGTCCTTAATTGTTCCTTACTTCTTTGTATATTTGTACTGTTACATGTTGGCTTGTATATTATGTATCTTGCTAGTCCTCTGAGGACCTGATGATCTCTTCAGGTTTAGCGACTGCATGGAGTTAATTAGCAGAGCGGGGTGGAAGAGGATTGCGATGTATGATACAGGTATTTGTTTGTAATATTTCTTTATTATCCTTTTGTGCTTTATATTTCGTATCATGTTATATTCTTCTTATTTAAAAGACTTATACCATTCTTGGAGTCTAATCGGACAATATGCTAATGGCCTGTAGACCATGGCCTATACTTGTTCATTCCTGTTTATATGATTCCTTTGGATTGAGCTATAGGTTAGATTAGACATGATACCCTACTCGAAACAGCTTATACGTACTCGAGTTGGGGTGGAGTCCGCCCGATACGTAGCTGGCTTGATCACGAGCTCGCGTCCGAAAAGCGAGTGTGGGTCGTGACAGTCAAAGAATAAGAAATTTAATAAACTAGTTTTTATCTGTAAGACATCAACAATATCTATATTAAAACAAAACTGTAGCATACAAGTAATATTTATTTTAGGAGACATAGAAGGAAGCAAACTATCCTCTATTTGTAGCATATAGGAATACTTCATCCAAAACACAACAATGACTTCCAAAGTTAACAAGATCAACATCAGGAATCACAGTTTATCTTTCTATTCTTTGATTCCTTGTACAAGAACAAAAATCATAAAAGTATTTTCGAACATGACTTGAGCATGAACAAGCGTGGTCATAGGGTATCGACAGTCATTGCACATTAATCTATATGATGGATTTTCTGGCAATGTTTCCAACTTTGTTATTAACATAATAAAAGCAACAGTTTCTAGTTTCCAAACAATACAAGATAACACTACAACAAAAAACCCTTTTAATGACGCTTGACAAAGAGTTTTAATGACGGCTGATACATAAGCGTTATTAAGTTGAAAAATACCTTTTTTTATGACGGCTTGGGCTAATTCTGGGCTTTTTATAACGTTTATAAAACAAAACGTTATTAATAGTTTAGAGCGGTGGCAAACTTGTAATATTTTTTAACTTCAATTTTTGGCAAAATCTTTGCTATAGCCCGCCTCTCCCCCAAAACATTCTGAACTTCTCCTTCTCCTCCTTTCTTCTCCCTCCTCTCCCCCAACTCCAAAATCCTAACCCTAGATCCAAAATCTTCGAGGAGGGCCTCACGCTCCTCGTCGTCCTCCAGGACAAGCTCGAGGCCGTCGCACACGCTCCTCGTCGCCCTCCGGCGTTGTCGATGTCGTGGGTCCGCAACCTCCGCCGCTTCATCGGTTCCGGCGCCGACCTCGGATCCGAAGCCTTCATGGGTCAGTTCCTCTTCCTTACACCCTCCTCTCCTCTTCTTCTCCTTCCTTTCCCCCAACTCCAAAACCCTAATCCTAATTTGCGACCCCGTTCGACTATAGAGCCGGATTCATAAACCCGGCCCGGGCGTTGGATCCGGGTCTGGTCCTGGACATCGAGTACAAGAACTACATCCAGTTCCTCTGCACCGTCCCCGGGGTTGACGACGAGTCGGTGTGCCTACAAAATATTTCTCCTATCTCCAGCTCCTCCTTCCATCATTCCAACAGTCGCACTTACGCTGGCAAGTCTCTATGCGTCCGCCGTACACGAGAACAGCAGCGGAGGTCGGCTACGCCACAACGCTGTTGGCGGTCGAGGACTTCTTGTGTGATTTTGGTACATAAACCTCTTCGTGGACGCGGCTCTCTCCGGGCCTGCAGAACCGACCTCAGCGGTCACGATGCCTCTGCGCAGCAGCGCCGCTGCAGGAAAGTGGCAATGCAACTGCATACTCTTTGGGATTCATCTCGACGGCAACCCATTAGCGCATCTGACCCTATTCAGAAAAAAATATATATGTATTCAACGAGAGGCAAAGATAACTAGACATGCAGCAGCACAATTGTGCAAGTCAAAAGCCTTGGAATCTGAACAACAGTGTGAGCAGCCATGCCAAGGGGCAAAGTCGGTTGGTGGGCACTGAACAGGAGAAACAGCTACAGAATTGCACACCGGCCGCTAAAGAGGCCCATGGCAGACGTCGATCTGGTTCCACAAGGAGTTGCACTAAGGTTTCTAATTCTTGTTCCTTGGTATTCATTTTATTGTATTGCATGAATGCTCTGATATTTGATATATATTTCGACTGCTGGCAAAGTTATTGTAGTTCACTCTTTCTAAGTTCACTGCCAGTTTTACCTCAGTAAAATCATTCTCGGTTCTAGTAGCTTATTTTTATCATTCAGACAAGGCTCTGAATGCAGGTTTTGTTTTCTGTTATATATATATATTTTTTATGTTCCGGTGGTCTATGATTGTACAGTCTATACAGTGACATACATACAATAAATTTATCGGGTTCCTTCGACGATCGATTTCCTGGATATTGATCGAACCATTTGATGTAGCAATTATGACATATTTGTTTTCTTATTTCAGGTACATAAGCAAGGAATAGCTCTTGGGAGATCTGTGGATCTTTCAAAGTTTAGGGGTTATGATGAGCTGATTGCGGAGTTGTATCAGATGTTTGAATTTGAAGGCGAATTTAACTGCTCGCAACAAAGAATGGTTGGTTGTATACACTGATAATGAAGGTGATATGATGCTTGTAGGAGATGATCCTTGGTGGTAAGTTAGAATGTATGTTATGTGGTATTTTTTTCATCAATTATTCTGGTATGGAAGGTCGCAACCCACTAAGTATGCGAACTACTACAATAGATATATGTGTCCTTCAGATTAGGGCTTCAGATGAATATAAATCATGGTAATGTTCTGTTTTACTTGATCAAGGTTTTGTTTCATTACTAACTACAATAGATATATGTGTCCTTCAGATTAGGGCTTCAGATGAATACAAATCATGGTAATGTTCTGTTTTACTTAATCAAGGACCAGAACGGGTGCCAGTTCCTGTAGCGGAAGCTCGTGGAGGGGACGAGGAAGGAGAAGGAGGCGATCTTCCTCGGGATCGTCGACCATGTTGTGGAGCTAATGGCGAACCCGTTTGTGAACTACCTGGTGCAGAAGGTCCTCAAGGTGTGCACGGAGGAGCAGAGGCTGAGGGTCGTGCTCGAGCTCGTGCGGAACCGAATGGAGCTCGTCGGGATCTGCTTGAACAACCATGGGTAGCGCTCTGTTTCTTGATTGATCTATCGATGCTTTGTTTGGTTTTCAAATGTGGGTTTATGCTCTGTTTGTTGATTGTGGATTCTTGGTGACTGCATAGTCATCATCAATATTTTTAATATTTAGAATGCCGATAGATAGATAAAAATCACAATATGAGTATAGAATCAAGTGGAATAACATACATGTATTTGTGCATGAGTATAGAATCAAAGCAAAAACTCTTAGTTGACTATGACTTTTTTTGAGCTGAATTTTGTATCCTTTTGGGTGCAGCTCAAGTATTTGTGCATGGGGAACTTGGAGCCCTGATAGAAAGGAAGGAATCATTACTGGAGCTCAGATACCATAGACCAAGGGTTCATGAGGTAAGCATTAAAATTAAGAGTTTTTTCTTCTAATTCTCTCATTTTGGACATGGATATATTTGCATTACGGAGTAAAAGAAGAAATTGCATATATATTATAATTGGGTGAAGACTGGAACTTTTATGTGGTATCAATAGATAAAACTTTTCTTGATATGATACAAGTGTTAGCAAGCATTTTGGCTTCTTCCAGATTGGTAAATAGTTTCTGTCATAGTATCAAATAGTTTCTTGAATATGAATCATTTCACTCTTTGGCAATGAGTACATTGAAGAAGATGGCTCTACCGGTAAGTATTTTACTTCTCTCTAAGTATGTGTAGCTTGACTTCTGGAACAGTTCGTAAGTTTTCTCCTAAGCTAACATCTTTTCTGGAAAGAATTTAGCTGTAGTGATTATTAATTCTTTTGTGGTCAAGTATCCAATAAATTTGATTGTTCAAACTTAGGAAAAAAATTAGTAGTTCTAATTCTACCTTTAGTTAAACTAAAATTTAAGAAGATGAGGTTTAAAGCATGAACCATTGATATATCGTTTTTAATGCCTTAGTCATTGAAGTTTTTGAAGATTAGCTCATAGAGCTCTCTCTATTTTCAAATTTGTAAGTTGGTGTTATCTTAATGTGTCGATAATACTTGTTATAGATGCATGGTGGAATTGTAGCTAACTAGTATTAATTTTCTTTCTCAGGTGCACATGAAGATGTAAATATTATTGCAATGGTGGGATTTGCTACACGTGATGTTGACAGTTTTGATGAGCTCAAGTTGAAGCCAAAGTAGTTACTTGTTTTGAGGATTCATTTAAGTAGTAGTTGTAAATATATGTATTTGGATACCCTATTTTGAGATAATCTAATGAAGATGGTGATATAATATTTTGATATTTTCTTGTGAATATAGTTCAAAGTTGTTGTTTTAAAATTGAATTGAGAAGTTTTTGGAAAGTAATATATAATGTGCAGTATTGAGTGTTATAAATGTGATGAGTTCAGTAATATGATTGTTATAAATGTGCTGCATTGAGCCTATACATATTATCTATTCATGACGTTTTAAAATTGTTCTGAATTGTGCACTATATATTAACTATTCATAACGCTTTTATAGAAACTATTCATGACGGTTATTTTATGACGCTTTTAAAAAATATTTATAACACCCGTTTTCATAACGGTTGCTATGGAAAAAAAAAGCGTCATGGTTCGTCATTAATGACGCTTTTTAGCCGTCATTAAAAGGGTTTTTTGTTGTAGTGTAAGCTTCTTGTAAATTACTTTATTGAATGATATGAGCTGAACTAGTATTTAAACAACAATGTCCTAGCACATTCCACAAAAAGGATAAAAACATTGTAAATGGTTTCATTTAAGATGCTAAAAACTGTATTGCTTCTAATAACGAAAGTTATAGAATAATGAAATAATAGATGTAAATGGTATATATTGTAACCTGTAATTTTTTTGTGATACAAACCATCATATGAATAAAGTAGTAATCATCCAAAAAGTTGAGACTAAAAATTTCATCACAAGTACCAAATTTCATAAAGATGTCTGAATCAATCATTATAAAATAAACTTCAAAGAGCTAGGCATCATGATTATTAAGAAACCGTTGCATTATGAGGTTGGAGAAGAAGTAAGAATACCAATCTTTCATTTGAAATAATATGCTTGAGCAAAAAGCCATATGGAAAAAGTTTAAGCTAAATCATTTCCATACTAAACAACCACATTTGATCTCTAGTGGTGCAAATTCTAATTAACTGGTTCCATATGTCAAATATAAATAATTCTAGTTCAAAAACATCCAAGTCAATTTTGCCAATTATATAGCTCACTATTAAGTCCATTCACGACAACACACATAGGGAAGTTGACAAGAATACCTTAATTTTATCCATGGAAGAAAGGATGTCTTGATTATCATACATTATTTCTGTAACTGAAACATTACTCACTTTAACATAATCTGATACAAGTAGGCGATAAATCGACTTTGTTGCATGGATCACGAAAATCCATCCTTTAAATTTAGTATGCCATTAGTTTTGAACATATAAGGCTATATTATGAAAAGGTTTGAGGGAAAAAACTGAGCAAGGTACAAAGTTTATGCATACCTTTTCAAGGAAGTATGATAGGTATGATGCATGATCAAGGTGAGATACAAAATAGCAACAAATTCATCGAATTAATCATTTAATGAACCTTTCCTGGATAATATAAGATAAAGGTAAAACTTTGATAGAAATAAGTGCATCGAAATAAATTGTAGTGTTTAAGATATTAACCATACATCAGACAAAGAAGTACCAATTTGTTTGTTAACAAATCATTATAGTGTTTAATATCCTCAAATAAGCCATTTACTATGGAGCATTTCTTTATATGTATGAGAAGCAAGTGTGCTTTTGCCTTTAAATGAATCTTATGTATGTATCAATCTCATATATGTATCAGTGAAAACAATCTCACGTATGTATCAATCTCATGTATGTATCCCAGTAAAAATAGAAGCAGAAAAAATAAAATACTATTATCTAATTGCAATATATCAATCTCATGTTAGTGAAAACAACACATGTATATACTAATGAATGGAGCAATACATCAATCCAGCTGCAAGATGTCAATCTCAGTGAATAAAACGACACAGACATCTAGTTTATACAAATCCAAAAATTAGACGAAAGATTTCTTCTTCATATGAAGAAAATATGATATTTCAAAAAACATTGGAAAAGTATGAAATAGTAGCGGAGTTATATAATACCCACTCTAAACACGCAAAGATTAGAAGATGCAGTTTCATCATCGAAGGCAATATTTATTCTATTTAGAGTATGCTTTTAACAAAGCCTCATATGATATGATGATTGGAATATTTATCAATAAACTACAAAGACACTCCAGGATCCTTTCTTCTATCGGATGTAATAGTTTGTTGCACTCACTTATGCTTGCACTTTACAAGCTTCTCCAATCTTTAAATATTCCGGTTATAAAATGATGAAATAATAGATGTAATAATGGTATATATTATAACCAGTAATTTTTTTGTGATACAAACCATCATATGAATAAAGTAGTAATCATCCAAAAAGTTAAGACTAAAAATTTCATCACAGGTACCAAATTTCATAAAGATGTCTGAATCAATCATTATAAAATAAACTTCAAAGAGCTAGGCATCATGATTATTAAGAAACCATTTCATTATGAGGTTGGAGAAGAAGTAAGAATACCAATCTTTCATTTGAAATAATATGCTTGAGCAAAAAGCCATATGGAAAAAGTTTAAGCTAAATCGTTTCCACACTAAACAACCACATTTGATCTCTAGTGGTGCAAATTCTAATTAACTGGTTCCATATGTCAAATATAAATAATTTTAGTTCAAAAAAATCCAAGTCAATTTTGCCAAATATATAGCTCACTATTAAGTCCATTCACGACAACACACATAGGGAAGTTGACAAGGATACCTCAATTTTATCGATGGAAGAAAGGATGTCTTAATTATCATACATTATTGTTTTAACTGAAACATTACTCACTTTAACATAATCTGATAGAAGTAGGCGATAAATCGACTTTGTTGCATGGATCACAAAAATCCATCCTTTAAATTTAGTATGCCATTAGTTTTGAACATATAAGGCTATATTATGAAAAGGTTTGAGGGAAAAAACTGAGCAAGGTACAAAGTTTATGCTTACCTTTTCAAGGAAGTATGATAGGTATGCTGCATGATCAAGGTGAGATACAAAATAGCAACAAATTCATCGAATTAATCATTAATGAACCTTTCCTAGATAATATAAGATAAAGGTAAAACTTTGATAGAAATAAGTGCATCGAAATAAATTGTAGTGTTTAAGATATTGACCATACATCAGACAAAGAAGTACCAATTTTTTTGTTAACAAATCATTATAGTGCATCCACAAATAAGCCATTTACTATGGAGCATTTCTTTATATGTATGAGAAGCAAGTGTGGTTTTGCCTTTAAATGAATCTTATGTATGTATCAGTCTCATATACGTATTAGTGAAAACAATCTCATGTATGTATCAATCTCATATATGTATCCCAGTAAAAAGAGAAGCAGAAAAAATTAAAATACTATTATCCAATTGCAATATATCAATCTCATGTTAGTGAAAACAACACATGTATTTACTAATGAATGGTGCAATACATCAATCCAGTTGCAAGATATCAATCTCACTGAATAAAACGACACAGACATCTAGTTTCTACAAATCTAAAAATTAGACGAAAGATTTCTTCTTCATATGAAGAAAATATGATATTTCGCAAAGCATTGGAAAAGTATGAAATAGTAGTGGAGTTTCATAATACCCACTCTAAACACGCAAAGATTAGATGATACAGTTTCATCATCGAAGGCAATATTTAGTCTATTTTAGTGACATGAATATTTATACTGTCTGTAGGAGGGCGCTTGTTATGTTCTGATGCAGTCAACGTTAGGCATTTTCACCTCCAAGTTAAATCTTCTTCAATTCATTTTTCAAGGACCAATGTTTTGATCCCGAGAAGTTGATATTGTTATTAGCAAATTTTATATCAAATGCTGCTCAAAGATATGTAGGTTCAATGTTAGTTTGATTGCTTTAGTGTTTCGTATCGAAAGAGTCCTCGTAATTGGATTCAACATCTAATAAGCATTTCTACTACTGCTCTATTGTTTATATTATTTGTTATTTTCATCATCTAGTCTATCTAGAGTATGCTTTTAACAAAGCCTCATATGATATGATGATTGGAATTTTTATCAATAAATTACAAAGATACTCCAGGATCCTTTCTTCTATCGGATGCATTAGTTTGTTGCATTCACTTATGCTTGCACTTTGCAAGCTTCTCCAATCTTTAAACAACAAAAAATAGTCTTCAATGCACACATTATAAGCCTTAATTTAACAAACCTGACATTCCTGCCTATATGCATGCTTCAATTGTCTCTATGGAATGTGATTTTGGACCAAGCATCCCAAAAATCTTTTCTAGTTGAAATGAATATAAATTGGGCCTTATGTCAAGAAATGAGATGAAGTATTTAAAACATAGTGATGTATATGAGTATAGCAGTAACCGAAATATTTTTTGTCAAAAAACAACATGTGCCAACTACAGGGTAATGGTTATAAACAACACAATACGTACTTATCTTATCAATTATATGGTTACAAAAGCTCCACTATGGGTTCCCAACTAAAGATAGACTACGCAAACTCAAAGAAGTCTGGGAATGTGACAATGTCCTGACATATCAAACAATGCAAATATACAAATGAGACAAGGATCTCGATATTGGATGTGGGGTTTGCATATTATGGAAAACTTAGTTAAAACTGTTCAACATTGCCAAACTTAGTCATACTAAACTAACCAAATGATCTCCATAACTTGAGTTTTACTGAGGCTAACACTGTGTTAAGAATGCAAGACTTGGAAAATTTCAATTAACCATTATTTAATCAATTATAAAAGAAATTTTTTTAGTTGAAAGCTGAATTCAAGCAGGTATATTGACTACCACCATCATAGTTGTCTCCCAAGTATTCATATTAGTGCCATGACATTATAAAGTAAGAAAGATTAACAGAAGGAACAGTGCAAAGAAACTTTGATATAGAATTAAAGTACCTCCCACTCTTCTTGGCTCTGTATTCCCTCGTATGCCATCAAGAATAGTTTGTCTTTCTGCAATGCTTCTTATAGAGATATTAGAGGCTTCTCATCAATATCTGGATTCTTATCACACTCCACAAGATACTATGGCTCATATTTGATTTACATATACCAAAAAGTTAAAGTCAAAGCAAAATTACAAAATAAATGAATCTAGCATCTATATTACTATTATACCATCCCCATATTAAAGATAACGAAAATAATGATAAAAGCCCTTTTTGTTAACAGAGAAATTGGCATGCCTCTGTATAAAAAATATGGAATGCAAATAAAGTGATCATGATCTAATATTTTAAAAAGTAATTATATAGTAATATATTTTCATTTATTCTCTTGATCTGCTTGATTACAAGTACAAATATTACTCTCACTAAAGCTGGTAAGAAACTGAGACATTTTTCTTCTTAAAACGATACCTATAGTACATGTATCTAACTAGTTGCTTCTTCGAATAATGTGTACATAAACACATATTTTCAAAATAACTTGATAAGAACTGAACATGTATTTATGAAGTTATTCATGAAAGATAAATTCCGAAAAACAAAATGTATCCAAATTTCATAATGTCATTAACTTTCTAACAAATTCTAAATGTTCTTCATAATATATAAATAATATGTTTACAGATAGTTCATATTACACTTCAAGCCCTAGAGATGTAAATTATTGAAAAGATTGATTTTCTTTTAATATTGTATTCGACATGACTTCCTAAGAAGGAAAAAGTTGATCGAATGAAACATTCCACAATATCCCAGAACTTTCATCTTATACCGTCGTAAATACGAGAAAGTTAAATTTGTTTTCCTATTATCATCATGCCTATGGTGTAGAACCCTAGGGGGGTGAATAGGGAAATAAAATAACTTAAGCACAAGAAGCAGTATGCGTCAAATAAAAGGATAGAGTAAGAAGATCAAACATAAGATGTATCCTGGTATCCTCGCTTGAGGCAATCCAATCCCGGAACTCTCTCCGGCTTAAATCCACTATTTAATAAAAATAGTACACACGAGTTTGGATCCGAAGAACTCGCCAACTTCAACACGAGTTTGGATCCGAAGAACTCGCCAACTTCTACACACGAGTTTTCTTACGAAGGCTCGCCAACTTCAAAAAAATGAGAAAAGAACTTGTTGATCTTCTAACACTTGAAGATCGAAAATTGCAACTCTTAAATACTCAAGCACTTTAGGAGAGGATGACAATTAAAAGCTTGGTAGAGTATTAATGGTGGAGCTCTTGGTTGTTTGGAAAATTTATGGCAAGAGTCGGTGAAAGCTTCAAGAGAGAGAAGGCTTTCATTTATAGAGAAACCAAGATTAGGTAGCATTTAATGCTCGTGGATACAGCATGACCGGCATACCATAGGTATGGACTGGCATAACATCAGTATACTGATCGAACAGTAACGGTCATATTAATATCCGTTGGAAGCATTTAATGCTGCCATTAATGCTAGTCTTTACCATTCAAAAATCAAATTTCGTAAACCGGTATACAGTCGGTATGCTGCTGTATACCGTCAGTATATAGATGTGTGTCACAGAACATTTTTATAATAAACAAAACAGTGTCGGTATGCCGAAGTTTGTCACAGAATGTTCTATAGCTCACAAAACGGTATACCGTAGGTATGCCAGAGTATACCGTCGGTATTCCGATGATTATCACAGAACATTTTTGAGGCAAACAAAACAGTATACCATCGGTATGCCAGAGCATACCGTCGGTATGCCGACGTTTGTCACAGAATGTTTTATGGTCCACAAAACGGTATACCGCCGGTATGCCAGAGCATACCATCGGTATGCCGTTCTATAAGATATTGATTTTTGACTTTAAGAAATAGAAAGCTTTTAGTTTGTCATCCAAACTTAACTGTTTACAGAAAGACCTAGACCTTGTACAGACTCGAAATCATGCAGTGTAGGAAGCCGTTTATGTAAGGAACATCGATCTTTGCTTTAGTCTTCAAGGCTATGGATGGTAAACTTGAATGGACAGACTTCATGTAGTAGAGCTTCTGAAATGATATCAATCTGAAAACAGAGAAATCTAAACTACGAAGATGCTGTTAATATTATCAAAATAAAATATGCCAACAATCTTCGCCATTTTGATAATTGACAAAATAGAGAGATAGCATCTTCAGGGAGTGACTCCCCCGTAGGTAGACAACTCCCCCTCAATACGTTTTCTCCCCCTTTGTCACTTTGTCAAAGATGGGAATGAAAATTAGAAATAAAAAAATAGCATGAATATGAAACACAATATCATAGGCAAAAGCATGTATTGATAGATAAAAAATTGGAGATGGATACATGCGTGACAACCATAACACACTACATAAAGACATAGTAAAAAACTCTCTGCAACGAGAGTTGGGATGACAATAAAAAGACAGATAACAAGTCCCCGTAGGACTGCAAACAACTAGGAACAACCAAATACTGGTCCCCGAATGACCGCAGAGGACATAAAAACAAACACAAACAAACTAAGACAACCATTTATTCGATACCACCATCATAAGGAAGGCAACCCCTACTCGTCAGCCGAATCATCCCCACCATCCTGAGCCTGGTGAAAAGCGCCAAAAGGATCAATGTCGTCCGGGTACATAAATCCGTAGGCATTGGGATCGACAAAGCGGGAGGCCTGGTACATCGAATCCTGAAGATTCAGATCCAGAAATGCATCCCGGTCCTGAAAGGTGCGCTGAATAAAATATGCCTGGTCATGGAAGCGGGATTAGATCAGAGTACCAGGGCCACGAGTGCGGACCTGCATCTGCTCCTCTGTCTGAGCCATACGCATATCAAAATGTTGCTGTGTCAGCGGCATGTAGCGACCGGAGGCAGGAGGAGTAGAGGCGGGTGCAGTAGGAGCAGAAGCTGGCAGCTCTTAGGAGGAGGAGGCACGAGATGTGGAGGCACCACCAACGGAGCAAGAAACAGCGAGGAAAGATGGGACGCCGTCCGAGTAGCATTGGGAGAGGTCGACTTGCTTGGCTTCCAAGATGAGAGTGATGAAGGATCCATAATAGAGATTCTGCTTCCCATCGGACAGGATGCTGAAGAAAGCATGGAGAAGAGTCTTGGGGAAGGACCAAGACTTCCTCGAATACAGGTAGTACATACACACCAGGGCATCACCGATGATGGCGTCATAGTTGCCGCCCTTGGAATAGAGGGTGTGGCACACGATCCTATGGAGCTCATAGTAGAACGGCTCCAGTTGTACGAAAAGAGCAAGGATATTTGGAGGGTTTGGGCCCTTACAAATAATAGCACATAATTCGTCAAAGGCGCACGACGTCGAAGGATGAAGAGCAGCTAAGCCCGGTAGAGCCTCTCCTCCGTTCGGGATGCCAAAAATGCTAGAGAGGTCACGAGCCGTCAGGAGAAAATGATGCTCGTTGACCATTATCTCAATGGTACCGTTCTCTATGTCCGGGACCATGTTGCAGTAGAAGAGACGAACGACAGCGGGGTAGACAGACACCTGACGCCGAAGGAGGGAAGATAGTTCGACCTCGTCGAAAAGAGAATCATGGTCGGGGAAGTGGTTCCAGTTGATGGTGCGGCCTTTGTAGACGTTATGGTGCACGAAGTGCTGAAACCAAGATTCGACGGCCAATGGGGAGGTGAAGACCCGCTGATCTTATCCATGCGAGAGAGCCACCGGGGTGAAGGGATTCGAAACGGTAGAGGAGGAACGGGGACGCTTGGGATTGGCCATGGAGGAGATGAAGAAAGTTGGAGGAAGAAGAGGGTTTTGAGAATATGTGAAAAGTGGAGGAGGATGAAGAAGATAATAGGGTTTTTAAAAGAGACGTTGGGAAGGGGAAGGGTGGGAACGGTTGTAGAGAGGAAGTGGAAAGGGTGGTGGGTTGGAAATGATGAAAATGGAGATAAAAGAGGAGTTAATGGGGAATAGGAAGAGATGGGTATTAATGTTGATGGGAAGTTAGGGTATGGTGAAGAGGAGAGGAGGAGTTGGGTATTAAATAGGAAAATGATGGATGTGATGGGTATTAATGAGGGGAAGAAAGGAATAAAAAGAGAATGGAAGAAAGGTGGGGCCCAAGCTTGATTTGACACAGTAGTCCACCGTGAATCGGTATACCGTCGGTATGCCAACGGTATACCAGTTTTTGGCACAGAACATAATTCTGAGCCAAAATCGACATGTCGTCGGTATACCGTCGTATACCGTTGGTGTGTCGGCCGAGAAGAACTATGTGTCAAAATTTAAAATGCCCAATTCTTGGCAAAGAAAAACGAAGCAATCCTCCGGGAGTGGTTTGGTGAAAATATCAGCCAACTGATAAGTAGTGTCAATAAATTCAAGGCGGATATCCCCCTTTTATTGATGGTCACGACGAAAATGGTGTCTAATTTCAATGTGCTTCGTGCATGAGTGACAAATTAGGTTTTTCGTGAGATTAATCGAGCTAGTGTTATTACATTAAATAGGGGTACAAGTATGAGAATTGCCATAGTCTATGAGTATTTGTGACATCCAAAGAATTTGTGCACAACAACAACCGGCCGCAATATACTCGGCCTTAGTGGTTGAAAGAGCAACAGAATTTTGTTTCTTACTAAACCACTATACTAAGGATTTCCCAAGGAATTGACTTGTGCCGCTAGTGATTTTTTGGTCAATCTTGCATCCGACAAAATCTGTATCCGAGAATCCGTGAAGCTCAAAGGATGAAGATTTTGGATACCAAAGGCCCATGTTAATGGTGCCTTTAAGATAGCAAAAAATACGCTTGACGGCACATACGTGCGATTCCTTTGGATTTGCTTGATATCGTGCACAAAGACATACACTAAATATGATATCAGGACGACTAGCAGTTAGATAAAGTAAGCTACCGATCATACCTCGATACTTACGAATGTCGATCGACGTGCCATCTTCATCATTGTCAAGCTTTGTCGTTGTTGCCATAGGAGTCCACATTGATATGGATGAGTCAAGTTCAAAATGCTTGAGGAGATCCTTTGTATATTTTGCTTGATTGATGAAGGTCCCTTTGGGTCCTTGTTTGATTTGTAAGCCCAAAAAGAATGATAGTTCACCCATCATGCTCATTTCAAATTCTTCCTGCATAACTTTAGCAAATTCTACACAAAGTGTATTGTTAGTAGAATTAAAAATAATGTCATCGACATAAATTTGAACCAATAAAAGAGTGCCACTATGGGATTTGATAAAAAGTGTTGTGTCGACTTTGCCCTTAGAAAGATTATGTGAAACAAGAAAGGAGCTAAGGCGCTCATACCAAGCACGGGGAGCTTGTTTGAGGCCATAAAAGGATTTGTGGAGTTTGAACACGTGATTAAGAAATTGAAAATCTTCAAAGCCAGGAGGTTGCTTTACATAAACTTCCTCTTTAATAATAACATTTAGAAAAACACTCTTAACATCCATTTGAAAAAGTTTAAAATCATTAAAGCAAGCAAAAGCACATAGTATACGAATGGATTCAAGACGAGCAACTGGAGCATAGGTTTCGTCGTAGTCAATGCCTTCCTCTTGGTTATAGCCTTGAGCAACCAATCGGGCTTTATTATGAGTCACTAACCCATCTTTATTAAGTTTATTTTGAAACACCCATTTAGTTCCAATAATAGGGTGATTGCTAGGTTTTGGGACAAGTTCCTAAACCTTGTTTTGCTTAAATTGATTTAGCTCTTCTTGTATCGCTATCATCCAAAATTTATCAAGAAAAGCATCATTAACATTTTTAGGCTCTATTTGAGAGATAAAAGCCACGTTTGCACAAAGATCATGAGTGGAGGATCTAGTGCTAACACTGGAAGAAGGATCCCCAATGATAAGCTCCTTAGGATGATTGGTGGCAAATCTCCATTCTTTTGGGAGATCATTTTGAGGAGGCTCGAGAGGTGGAGACTCTTTTGTTGGAGGAGTCACAACTTCATTGTTAGACGAAGAAGGACGATCTCTAGTAGAGGATTTCTCCAACCCAAACGAGATGTCATCAACATCATCGGAAGAGGAGAATGTAGAAGAGTTAAGTTCATTAAAAGAGACATTGATTGACTCTTCGACAACAAGACTTCTTTTATTAAAAACACGAAAACCTTTACTATGAGTAGAGTATTCAAGGAATATTCCTTCATAGGCTTTTTCTTCAAACTTGCCTAGGTTATCCTTGGTATTCAAAATAAAACAATTACATCCAAAAAATTTAAAATATTCAATAGAGAAAATTTTGTCAAACCAAAGCTCATAAGGAGTCTTTTTAGAAATAGGTCTAATCAAGACCCTATTTATAACATGACATGCCGTGTTAACGGCTTTCGCCCAAAAATATTGGGGGAGCTTATATTGGTTTAACATAACCCGAGCCATATCGCCAAGGGTTCTATTCTTTCTCCACAACACCATTTTGTTGAGGAGTTCGTGGACAAGCAAAATCAAGTCCAAAACTATTCTTTTCACAAAATCTTTTGAAATCGGTATTGTCAAATTCTCCTCCATGATCACTTCTAATCTTGTTAATAGAAAAACCTTTCTCATTTTGAACACGTTTACAAAAAGCAACAAATTCATGAAAAGTATCACTTTTGCAAGCAAGAAAAAATAATCCAAGTAAATCTCGAAAAATCATCAACCAAAACAAAAGCATAAAGCTTGCCTCCAAGACTAGCAACTCTACTAGGGCCAAAAAGATCCATATGAATAAGTTGAAGAGGTCTAGAGGTACTCAAGGAGTTGATGGATTTGAAGGATGACTTGGTCAACTTACTTTTCTTGCATTCTTCACACACCATATCCTTTTCGAAAGGGATACTTGGGTGTCCTCTTACGAGCTTCTTGGTGGCAAGACGAGAAATGGTATCCATATTGGCGTGTCCGAGCCTCATGTGCGAAAGCCAACTTTCATCGTTCTTAGCAACTAAGCATCTGTCATTGTTAGTGTCTTCGACAAGATATAAAACATAGATATTATTTTCTCTAATGCCTTCATAAACAATAGATCCACTTGAACTATCAGTAATGAAACATTTAAGCTTAACAAACTTGATATCATAACCATTATCGGTAAGATGACTTACACTAAGAAGATTGTGTTTAAGATTAGAAACAAGACACATTCTTAATACAAGGATAAGGAGAGGAACCGATATTACCATTTCCTATAATGTGACCTTTAAGATTGTTACCAAAGAAGACGTGTCATTCCTTCTTCATCGATAGCGTTGTAAATAATGAAGTATCCCCGGTCATGTGCCATGAACAACCGCTATCAAGAATCCACTTGCTTCTAGCATGAGAAGGACTCTTCACCTACAACATAAGTTGTAGATAAACATTTTGGTACCCATGATCGTATGGGTCCTTGAGTGTTACTCTTAGGAACCCACTTAAAAACTTTTTTATCAACTAGTTTCCTTGTATGAAAATAATTGGTCGTATGTCCAAGTAAGCCACAGTAGTTGCAAATCATAGAGGATTTAGAAAAAGACGTGTGAGTATCATGCATATGTGAATCTCTAGTGCGAGGAGTTCTATCATTATTATTATGATGATGATAATAAAAAGTATGATGCAAAGTGTTTTTCTTAACATATGGTCCTTTCCTTGTGTTAGAAAAGGACTTGTGTGTAGTGTTCATGTAAGAAGTATGCATTATATTGTGATGAGTGTGGAGGTGTCTTGGAGTATGCATGTGGGTAGTGTTCTTATTACCTAGTTTCTTACTCTGTATAAGAAGATCATTTTACTTAATAGAAGTATCATATTCTCTCCTATTAGCATCATGAACCTTATGCATAGCAAATTCATAAGCCCTTCTCATGGATTGAATCTCATCATCCTTTTTCTTGATTATGACAAGGGATTCTTGAAACTTGAGTCGCAAAGACTCTATTTCATCCATGTCGGAAGCAGAAGATTTCTCCTTTACATATATAATGATGCTTGAGAGTCTCTCTACTTCAAGTTGAAAAGCATCAACCTCTTTTAGAGATTTCTTATATTTATTCCTAACACCTTTGTGCACTTCATGTAGTTCAAGGATAGTTTTCTCCAAGTCATCTTAAGTAAGAGTATTTAAGAAGAGATCATCAAGTACCTCATCGGTTTCCATGAGACAAACGTTGGCATTATGTTTGCACTCTTTGTCATTGTCGGAGTCGCTTGCGTCACTCTCACACAAAATGCTTGTGTTGGCAAATTTCCTGGAGGATGAGCTTCTTTTGCTAGGCTTCTCGTACTTGCTAGAGTCTTTTCTTATCATAGGACAGTCCCTCTTGATGTGTCCGGTTCTTCTCCATTGATAGCACGTCGAATCTTCTTCATTGTCCCGTCTGAAGCGATTGGCTTTGTTCAATTTGAGGAACATTCGGAGGTGCTTAGCTGTGAGAGCTATTTTTTATCATCGTCTGACTCGTTGTCGTCGGAGCTATCCTTGGAGTAGGACTTTGTAACTTTGAGAGCAAGAGACTTCTCCTTCTCTTTGGCCTTCTCCTTTTCCTTCTCTTGTATGGAAGATTCCTCTTGATCTTTCATATCGAGTTCATGAGTCATAAGCTTTCCTATTAGGGTCTCAAGGTTCATGACTGTCAGGTCGTTTCCCTCAATGATTGCGGTAGCTTTAGGACTCCATCCTTTTGTCAATCCTCTAAGAATTTTTCTAATCTTTTCATGAGCTGGATATTCCTTACCAAGAGAAGAAAGAGGATTAATAATATCACCAAAACGAGTAAACATGCAAGTAATAGACTCATCATGTTTCATCTTAAAGGACTCATATTCTTGCGTGAGTCTACTAATCTTGGATTCCTTTACTTGTGATGTACCCTCGTGTGTGACTTCAAGTAACTTTCAAATTTTATTGGAAGTCTTGCAAGTAGAGGTTCTATTGAATTCACTACTATCGAGAGCACAATAAAGAGCGTTCATAGCCTTGGCATCTCGACTAGCAAGCTTCTTGGTGTTTTCAGTAAGTATGTCCCTAAGGGTGTCAGATGCAACATCCTCAATAACTCTGGAAGGAGTAGGGAGACATTTATCACACAGTCCCATAAATTGAAATCAATGGACTTCAGAAATGCTCATCCTAATTGTAGGAGCGTAAAAAGTGCTTCCAAGAAAGAGTCATCTCATTCGTAAGTGGTCTACTTTACGCCTAATGCAGCGGATAACCTCTTTACGCCCAAGTCAAGGCTAGTCACATTTTACGCTGGAGTCCATACTAGTGATTTTATGCCAAGGACAGAGCAGCCTCGTTCACGCTGGACAAAAGCTATCAAATCTTGCATTTAATACAGATTTTGACATGAAGATATCAATGATGGTATTTACCACAGAATTCAATGGAATTTGTCTTATACAAAGACCATTGTTGTCGTTTATGGAGATCGAGCTACTTTACGCTCACTGAAGGGTTTCTTTTACGCACGGAGTTTTACATGAGTCCTTACGCTCATTAAAAAGCAATGTGTGCGTGGAGTCTATTTGAGCCATTTTACGCTCAAGGTTATACAACCGCTTTACGCTGGAAAGCTATGACAGAGCTAGTTTACGCTCATCTTTTTACGCCCTATTTGTTCTGGCCAATCCAGAACGTGGTGTGCCTACGTGGTCTTCATGCCACATATTTTGAAGAACGTGTGTACGTGCATCCTATTCTTACTAAAATAATGGGACACGTGTCAGCACATACAGAGGATGACTCTGATCGTGGATGGCGGTTATCGAGCGTAAAGACATACTTTGATGCTCATTTACGCACGGAAGCCCGAGTCTATAAAAAGACTCATTTTTCTCATACAGGACACACAGAGAGAGACATGAGAGAATACAGAGATCAGAGCTTCAAGATTTTGATCCTCTAGAGCATTCTTCTTCAACTTTTCTTCCAGAACAGAGTGAAGCAAAGCAGGAAAGCATTCGGCCTCGCCATCAGTGCCCAAGTGCGTCGATACCATTCTGTTGCATTAGTTCTTCCAAGTTGTTCTACTTCAAGCAGTGATCTTCATCATCATCATATGGTCCAAGGAACAAAGTGTTCATTTACAGATCAGACTTCCATAGCAATACTTTCCCAGAATCAAAAGTTGTACTTCTTGTACTCTTTCTCGTTTTATTTTCAAAAGCCAATTCCTCCAAGGCATTTTGTTAAGTGAAACAAAAATGGCGACTCTGCTGGGGACGACCTTCTCCTCTGACGAGGAGGTGATTGCTCAATATGATGATGTTTCGGTCGGTTCGACCAAGAAGACTCTGGTTGTGCACTTCGGCCAGACTACCTATGAAGAAATGCTCTGAACTGGGGGTGGTTCTCGCCACTCCAATGCTCAAAAATATCGCGAAGCACGAAAAGTTTGGATTCCCAAATCCAAAGTGATTTCTGATCTCTCTGTTGCTTCTGATGACAAGGGAATTCTTCCCACTCTTGTCGTAGGGGCTCCCGTTTGTAACGAGGCAGTCCTTACTTCAGAGTTGCACTCGAAGTATGACGATTTATCTCCCGTTTGTAATGGTAAAGATAACCAGGTTTTACGCCCACTGCGTAAAAATCAAGTTTTGTGCTCAGTGGGTAAGAACCAAATTTTACGCTCAGTTCATAAGAATGAATCTCCCGTTGGTAACGTGGCAGATTCTAAAGTTTGTGCTTCTGAGTGTAAGAATCAGTCTCCCGTCTGTGACGTGGCAGGCCCAAATAAATTACGCTCCTCGCGTAAAACAAAATCTCCCGTTGGTAACGTGGCAGATAATAAGTTTTTACGTTCCATGCGTAAAGATAAATCTCCTGTCTGTGACAGTGTAGATGAAATTCATAATGATACCCACATATCAAATGTGAATGTATCTAAACGTGTGCAGCATAAAAATATTGTTGGTAAAACTTCTGTTCTACACCAACAATCTTCTCATACTGCTTTGAGCAAAGTACCAAATTTGCAAATTACGCGCCAACAAAATGGAGTCTTGCGTGCTAAATCTCAAGATTTACGTACGCAGCTCCAAATGCGTAAAAATGTACAGTTTGGTTCTGCGAATACAGCTAGTAATCTTCTTTATACACAAGGGACTAGACGTTTTTCTACCCCGAATGTAATAAAGAAGAATACTATTTCCACTCCTTCTGACTTACGCGAATTGCTAATGCAAAAGCGTAAGAATAGACAATCTCCGGTGATATTCCCCCAAGAAAAACATCATTGTGAATACCACCAGGTTGTGATCAAATGTTACTGTTCAGCTTCAAGACGATCAGTTTTTGTTCGGTTGAGTCTTAATGCACCTCCATATCAAGCTGAAGGTCAAGAACATGAGTTGCCATACGCATCAGTCAACATGGCATCTCATACTAACAGAGGACGACATCCAAGACGGAACACGTCCCAAACTCCAAGTCAACAACAGTTCAACAGGCTTCATGATTCCTTTGAGGGAGTATATCAGAACACTCGTTCAAGAAGGCAAAGACTATTGCAGACTTCTGACTCAGAAGCTGGGGGTACTCAATCTTTTGAGTCTAATACCGATAGTATGGATTCGTAATTTTATACAAATCCTTACGTATCTTCAAGGGAGGTTGAATCCTACGCAGTTGGAGATGAACCAAAGACGTCATCCGTTAATACAGAACAACGTCTCACTGCCGTCGAGCAATCATTGAAGGATATGCTTAACATAGTGCAAAATATGTACCAGATAATTTTGAATCAGCAAACTACTCAACCGATGGTAGTAACACCGGCACCAGTAGCAGCACAGACTCAAGATAGTCAAGGGGCTGAAATACCTTTGAATATTCAAGAACCTACTGTTAATCAGAATTCTGCATCTCCAGATCCCATCATTCCAGAAGATGTACCACCTCCAGTGGGGGTCATGGTACATCCAACGACTACTCAGTCAAATGTGCTTCCTCAAACCAGTGAAGCCATTCAAGCAGTGCGTGAACTTAAAGCGCAGTTTGAAGTCTTGAGGCACAAAGATCAGCTCCAGAGGTTAGGGATTAAGCAACCTTATCCTCCTCATTGGAATGATGTACCATTTCTACCGAAGTTCAAGCCACAATCCATGGTTTTGTTCGATGGAAAAGCATCTCCCAGTCAATATATCAATTACTTTGATATCATGACTATACACTTGCAGAAAAATGATGCTCTTCTCACTCGAGTATTCATCGGGTGCTTGACGGGTTCAGCTTATGACTGGTATCGTAGCTTACCCGACAATTCTATTTCATCTTTTGACGAATTCAAAGCAATGTTCCTCTCCCGCTTCTATGAAGGAGGTATGGACATGAACATGTCCTCCTTAATAGAAATAAAACAAAAGGAGAAAGAAGATACTCGGATATTCATTGAACGTTTCCGACAGGCTACTCTAAAGATGCCTTCTAGTATGCCAGATTCAGCATTGATTGACACATACAAGATGAATCTACGACCATCCATCGCTGTCTTCACAGGTTTCCAATTCATAGATTGGGCTTCGTTCATCATAGCAGCAGTTTCTGCCGAGACCAATGGTAGGTTGGCTCGAGAACACGGGATGATTTTCACTTCAGAAGACAAAGGAAAGAAAAATAGTCCTGGCAACAATCCTGGCAATCGTAATGTGAAAGAAAAAGATACCCTTATGGTTAATCTTTCCAAAAACAAAATGACGACGAGTAATCGGGAATCTTCCAGGCCAAAGGAAGAATACTCCTTCGACGAAAGTGATATCCCAGAAATATTTCAATGTCTGGTGAAAAGTGGTAAACTTCAGATTCCAGAGCCAAAGAGGCCTAATGAGGTGAACATGACTGACAATCATAAGTATTGTATCTATCATAGATACATTAATCATCCTACCAGTGCTTGCTATGTCTTGAAAAATAAGATCTAAGAGCTGATAAATGGTGGTGCCATCGCTTTAACCAATGATGACCATACGGTGACCACCAATATGATTTCTCTTCAGTTTGGGGATTTTCCTCCACAGCAAGTCCCAGATGGAATTATACCAATTCCGATGGCGACAATGAAGATTATGAATATCCCGCCTGCCAGGGAAGAAAGTACAGGATTGCTGCCGCTCATACTGAAGAATGGTGAAATCATGTGGGTTCATCCTGACTTGGTGCCTAAGTTGGAAAATAAAGGTAAAACTTCAAAGCCCAAGAAAAGCAAGAAAGTCAAAACCTGCAACATGATTTCTCATGTTATTCCAGATCCTGACAACTTGGATCATCTATGGGATGGCCTTCCTCTTGAAGATAGACTGAAAGGACTAAACATCTGTCCTCCAAGTCTAGCTCCTCCTACCAAGCTCAAACTTACTCATCAGCAGTAGTTAGCCATGAATAGTGTTCTTTTATATCGGGAACAACAAGTCTTTGCTACTTATGAAAAAGCTCTAACAGGGATTTCTCCTCGTGTCCCGAATCCTGCTCCTTCTTTAACTACAGAGACGCCTGTGCTTCGTTCTCCTCTAGTTGCAGAGGTTCCTTCCTCCTCCTGTGCTGAAATACCTGTTCAGAGTTCACTGTCTATCCATTTGTATAGTCAGCAATCCGTCCTTCTCATGAAGAAGATGGGGTACGACTTTCAAAAGGCAGAAGGTTTGAACCATGATAAAGGAATACGTCTTCCTTTACAAATTCAAAATCAGAATTCCACTGCTGGATTGGGGTCTGGAGTTCCCTGTAACAACCTTCACAAGAAAAAGGCTAAAGGAAGAAAGACTAAATCCTGTAATATGGTACTTTCTTCTCCTAAGTCTGAAGAAGAAACTTTTGCTAGTGCGAATGGTCCAGAATCACCATTGGTCGTCAATGATTCCATGAGGAAGCCGGATGACGGTCCGTTGTTGACTAATCCGAAGCCTGGCAATCAGATTGTAAATGATGTAAATATTGCTCATCTCCTTGACATCAATGAAGATTTCTTTTTCGAGTATATGGCTGTCAAGTTTATTGAGAAAATGACTTTATCTTCTGATAATCAAAGTCATCGATACAAGGACAACATAGATTCTTTATGTGGTGAATCTAGACAGATACTCTCAGTCAATATGGTTCAAACCGATGATGAATCAGAGCCATTTGAGAATGATCCTTGGGCTCAACAAATGGATACTCAATGGGAACTTCGTTTTGAACAGCGACAACCGCCTACAGAAGATGAGGTTATCCAGATTGATGTTGGAAATAGAATTACGCCCAAACCAATATTCATCAGTAAGAATCTTTCTGAAGATGAAAAGGAAGAGTTGATAAAACTTATCAAAGATTACATTGACATCTTTGCATGGAGTTATGAGGATATGCCGGGGTTAGATCCTAAAGTTGCTACTCATAAACTCAATATTTTGCCTAACGTCAAACCTGTGAAACAACAGCAACGGTGCTTTAGACCAGATATGATGGATGCAATCAAAGCAGAAGTCAAAAAGCTGATTACTTGTGGCTTCGTTCGTGAAGAACAACACCCTGATTGGGTGGCCAATATTGTTCCTGTTATGAAGAAGAATGGAAAAGTCTGAGTCTGTATAGACTACCGAGATCTTAATATAGCCTGTCCAAAGGACGAATTTCCACTTCCCATTACTGATGTCATGATAGACAATACATGCGGTTTTGAACGTATGTCTTTCTTAGACGGATTCTCAGGATACAATCAAATCAAGATGCATCCAGAAGATGAGAAGCATACAGCTTTTCGAACACCCCTTGGGGTTTTCTGCTATACCGTTATGCCGTTTGGTCTTAAGAACGCCGGTGCCACATATCAACGGGCTATGAGCAATATCTTTCAAGAACATCTACGAAAAATAGTTGAATGCTACGTAGATGACATCGCTGTTAAAAGTCGGTCAAAGAATGATCACATTCAAGACTTGAAGACAGTATTTGAATTGATGCGTCAGCATCAATTGAAAATGAACCCTACTAAGTCTTTTTTGGGGGTTTCCAGTGGCAAGTTTTTAGGATTTGTCATTACCTCTCAGGGTATTCATGTTGATCCTGATAAGGTTAAAGCAATTCTTGAAATGCGTCCTCCTCGAAATCTGAGAGAACTCCGTGGCTTCCAGGGCCGTATCGCTTATATCAGAAGATTTATATCTAATCTTTCTGGAAGATGTCAACCTTTCTCCCGCCTATTAAAGAAAGGAGTATCTTTCGTCTGGGATGAAGCATGTCAAAAGGCCTTCAATGACATTAAACAATATCTTACAAACCCACCTGTTCTGGTATCTCCTGTGATAGGAAGACCATTTTTGCTGTATGTTCGAGCCTTGGATCATTCACTTGGCGCTCTTCTGGCACAAAAAAGTGATATGGGACATGAACAAGCAATATATTATCTGAGCAGAATAATGGTAGGAGCTGAACACAGATATACTCCTGTGGAAAAGGAATGTCTAGCTTTGGTTTTTGTCGTCCAAAAGACAAGGCATTATGTCACTGGACAGACCATTCATGTCATCTCCAGAATAAATCCCATTCGTGTATTGATGAGAAAACCGAGCATTCTTAATTCCAGGTTAGCTACCTAGGCGATGTTGCTCACTCCTTATGACATGGTCTATGTGCCTCAAAAATCAGTAAAGGGCCAAGCGTTAGCCGATTTCTTAGCTGCTCAACCTGTACCTGAAACTTCAAAGTTATATGAAGACATTCCAGACGAAGTAGTGGATTGCAACATGACTCTGAAGAATGACATATGGCAATTATATTTTGATGGAGCATCACGAGTTGGACCTAAAGGCAATATTGTCTCGGGAGTAGGAATCGTCCTGGTTTTCCCTGACAAAATGGTCATATACCGTGCCTATTCTCTTAATGAGCCATGCTCTAACAATGTAGCAGAATATAATACCCTATTAATCGGCCTCCAAGTAGCAAAACAGTTGGATATTGAATTCCTAGAAGCTTATGGAGATTCTCAATTGATCGTCAACCAAGTTAGAGGGACTTATGAAGTCAGAAATCTTGATCTCATCCCCTAGCATCATGTGGTAGTCGAATTGGTCCTTTCATTCAAGGGATTCTTCATTGAATTTGTGCCACGTTCTCAGAATGTGGAAGCTGATGCTCTTGCTAGCTTAGCTGCAGACTTGGCTGTCCCAATCCGAAGGCAAAATACGATTACTTTGCTAGACCGAGACTTGTTCTGTATGAAGAGTAATCTACATGTCGAACAAAGTTATGTTGCAGAGGCAAGTTCCCAGCAAAAAGATTGGAGAACTCCATTCATTGATTATGCAGTCCATGGAATTCTGCCTGAAGATCCTAAAGAAGCTGCGTCAATTTAGAGACGATCGTTTCGATTCTACTATGATTCGTATTTACATATGCTGTATCGTCGTTCATATGATGGACTCTTGCTGCGTTGTCTCTCAGAAAGCGAAGCTAAACAAACACTACGTGAGGCTCATGATGGTGTCTGTGGTGCTCATCAACCGGGTCCAAAGTTACAAGATCGCATTCGAAGAATAGGGTATTATTGGCCCTCTATGATAGCAGATGCTGTAGATTATGCTAGAAGATGTAAAGCATGCCAGATTCACGCAGACTTTATTCATCAACCTTCTAAATTTCTACATCCTACATCAGCCTCCTGGCCTTTGAAGCTTGGGGTATGGATATCATTGGACTGATAAACCCTCCTTCTGTCAAAGGACATCGATTTATACTAGCTATAACCGATTACTTTTCGAAGTGGGCAGAAGCAGTTCCCCTTGCTGAAGTAAAGACGTCTAATGTGGTCAGCTTCATTAAACATCATGTCATTTATCGTTTCGGAATTCCCCGACGAATAATTCATGACAATGGACCACAATTTGCCAGTCAGGCATTTTATCGGTTCTGTGACAAGAACCGAATTCAAAATCTGGCTTCTACAGCTTACAATCTGGCCGCTAATGGTTTAGCTGAGGCCTTCAACAAGACGATCATCAAACTTCTCAAAAAGTTTGTCTCTTCTAATAAAAGAGATTGGGATGAGAAGCTGGGAGAATGTTTATGGGCATACCGAACAACAGTCCGGACTCCTATTGGTTTTACACCATTTTCACTGGTTTATGGGTGTGAAGCTGTCCTCTCGTTGGAAATCCAGATCCCCTCTCTTCGAATTGCTATTGCTAATGAGCTAACTACAGAGAATAATGATCGTTTACGCCTCCAAGAACTTGAAGGATTGGACGAGAAGCGTCTTCAAGCACAACAGCATATTGAGCTATATCAAGCCCGTATATCTCGAACTTTCAATCGTAAAGTCAAAGAGAGGGTATTCAAAATTGGCGAGCTTGTGTTGGCTGTTCGAAGACCAATGGTAATGACTCACAAGAGCAAAGGAAAATTCCAAGCGAAATGGGAAGGCCCGTATGTGATTGAGTCCGTGTTCTCTAATGGTGCTTATCGGTTGTCAAAACCCAACGGAGATCTACTCATGCTTCCGATCAATGGCAAATTTCTCAAGAAATACTACGTATAAAAAGAGAAGACGGGACAAAAATAAAACTTCTTTTATTATTTTTGTTCAAAATAAAAGATTAAGGACGAGGGCCACTCCCTTCCTTATTGAATACATAGTCAGCCAATGCATAGAACGCTTTGTTTCCTGAACTCGTAAAAAATTTGCAGACGGCCATCCTCAATGCTTCTTCTTCAGGAGTTTTCCCTGGCTCTACTAGGAAAGCAAGAATGTCTTGGGGAGGCTCGGGCGTAGAAGAACCGTTGCCTACTTCGGTCGGACCCGTCACTATTGGCTCTGCAGGGAGTGTCTCGACGACGTCCTCAGCCTTTATGGCAACTTCATTCTCTTGCTGCGTATCCTCAGAAGACATTCTCAATTGAGGAGCGAAAATGAGAATGAAAAGATTACAGAGGGTTCTCGCCTATTTATAGAAGGGAATTATCAATGAACCGATCGTTGAAATTGAAAACAACTTTTTCTGAAAAGACCCGTTCGTTCATATTTCTAAGTTCATCCATTTGATGATGGAACTGAATCGTCCTTTGCTTTTTCCGAGAAATTCGTTGATTCGTCCGTCATATGTGCTCATGCCATCTGTCTTTTTTTTCTCCAGCTACCAAGGTTTGGTTAAGCTGACTTCTTATCTCATGAGAGAGGGATTTTAAATCTTCTATCAATTTTTAACAAAAAAAGAGAGTGGGATTCATTATTTATCATGTTTTCATAACCTCTGGATAAATACTGAATTTACCTACTTTTCTTATCTATCATTTTTTATTTGACCTCTGTATAGAAATTAACCTAATTTTCTTTTGAGTTCTCCCACACTGTCATGTCCATATTACCTCTGATAGTATTATGTACTCAAAATCAGAAAAGAAGATTTCATTATCTATCATGTCCACATTACATCCAAATAGATACAAATCATTGAACATGGAAGAATTATCATTTCCACTCTCATATCATCATGAAAGTCTATTACATTTTCTTAGACTTTCTTACAAATCATAATGGAAATATATTACAATCTTGGATTTTCATTCTATGCCACCACAATAACCTAATAGAGATCTATCTTCTTCTTTGGATCTTCTCCGTCGGACCTTCTCCGTTTGGTTCGTTGTTGGTGGCAGTTCCTGACTGTCTGGGTCCCAGTCACGACCAGATCAGCAGGAATCAAACTCTGGTCTTCTCTCTCAGAAACGAGGAGAACCCCAGAGTATGGCAGCCCGAAGGCGTGGTGCTGCCAATACAACTGGTGGATTAGAAGCGGCCTCTCAGAGGAGATAGAAACGTATCCAGCATTGGGATACAATTCCTAGTTCGGCCGTGAAAGGAACTCTACTACCCGATTCCTCGGGGTAGAGTTGACTCCACCATCCAACTCTCCATGTATAAAGGCTCTTCCTACCATCAAAAGAAGACCCTTCTATTCCATGAAGAGTTCTGAGTTGTCTGATTTGCGCGTCACAATCGCATGAGCTCCCTGATGTTGGTGTCAGAAGAACGCTCCCTACGGCATCCAAGTCACCAATGCCAGTTCTGAAAAAGCTCTTTCGCCAAGCTTCTGCAGAAAACAAAGAAGAAGAAGTGTCATCAAATGCGTATTGAACGCTAAGACAGATGGCAAAGGCTTTTACGCCAGTGCTCTACAAAGCTTTTTACGCCAGTGCTCTACAAGGCTTTTTACGCCAGTACTTCACAAGGCTTTTATGCCGGTGCTCTACAAAGCTTTTTACGCCAGTGCTCTACAAAGCTTTTCGACGTCAGTGCTTCACAAAAGATTTTACGCCGTTTGCTTCAGCAAGGCCCTACGCTCGTAAAATAGATGTTCTTCAAATACAAAAATTCGAAGACAGATAATTGCTTACGGTCGAACTTACCACTCAAGTCGAAGGGTTTGGCTCTAATAGCGGTTGAATCTGCGTCTAAAGACTGAGCATACAAAGGAACGCTGTTGGAAAGCTCCACTATCATCATTTCATGAAGGACAATACCACATAAAGCTATCTTCAGAAAAATGAGTACGAGAGTATATGAGATATTCTCGACTATTTATAGAGATTGAAGACTCTGTTGGGGTAAGTCTATTTTTGGGAGGAGATCCTATTTTAAAAAGCTCCTGTAACCACAAGACAGTGCCACATGTTGGTTTGTTTCTCGAGAATTAACAAATCACAGAAACAGTCAACAGAAGCACGTAGATGAGATAAAAGCTTCAGAGATTTTATTTATAAAGGATGGGAGCGGATCCCTACAGATAAAAGTCGTAATATATAGAATATTATCATTCTTTTTCGTTGGGTTGGCGAAGGGATGCACCCAACTCACGCATATTGCGAATCCCAGAGCGACGCATCAGACGAAGGAACGCTTCTGCGTCACCCGGTCCCTCGTATGCACTCGAAGGACCACCATTGATACGACTGAAGACTGCTGGGGTCAGCCCAAAGCTTTTTAGAAGATTTTACGCTCGCTCATTCTCTATCTCGAGGTTACACCTAGTGATTGAAGCCCCCTCTACAGTTGGTTCTTTCTTTGGCGCCATATCAACTATGAGGATGAATGTCGAGAGTAAGGAATTTGTCCTTATTTATACAAATTAAAATAACTCTTCACATTCCTCATGGGAAACCGCTCACTGGGGAAGACGAAGATACATTTGAAAGTTACGAAGAGGAAAATTTATTGTGACGGTTAAGTATTGACCGACATTATTCTTTTCTTGAACTTTCGCTGACTGTTGGATATCCCCGCTCTTACGCGGATGACGGTTGCATATCCCGGATATTACGCTCATCAAATCTCAACTTTTACGCTTCTGTTCAAAGTGTTTCAAATTTTTGGAGATATTTGAAAACTTTGAAGGGGTCTTGTAGGAGCGTAAAAAGTGCTTCCAAGAAAGAGTCATCTCATTCATAAGTGGTCTACTTTATGCCTAATGCAGCGGATAACCTCTTTACGCCCAAGTCAAGGCTAGTCACATTTTACGCTGGAGTCCATACTAGTGATTTTACGCCAAGGACAGAGCAGCCTCGTTCACGCTGGACAAAAGCTATCAAATCCTGCATTTAATGCAGATTTTGACATGAAGATATCAATGATAGAATTTACCACAGAATTCAATAGAATTTGTCTTATACAAAGACCATTGTTGTCGTTTATGGAGATCGAGCTACTTTACGCTCACTGAAGGGTTTCTTTTACGCACGGAGTTTTGCATGAGTCCTTACGCTCATTAAAAAGCAATGTGTACGTGGAGTCTATTTGAGCCATTTTACGCTCAAGGTTATACAACCGCTTTACGCTGGAAACCTATGACAGAGCTAGTTTACGCTCATCTTTTTATGCCCTATTTGTTCTGGCCAATCCAGAACGTGGTGTGCCTACGTGGTCTTCATGCCACATATTTCGAAGAACGTGTGTACGTGTATCATATTCTTACTGAAATGATGGGACACGTGTCAGCACATACAGAGGATGACTCTGATCGTGGATGGCGGTTATCGAGCGTAAAGACATACTTTGATGCTCCTTTACGCACGGAAGCCCAGTCTATAAAAAGACTCATTTTTCTCATACAGGACACATAGAGAGAGACAGGAGAGAATACAGAGATCAGAGCTTCGAGATTTTGATCCTCTAGAGCATTCTTCTTCAACTTTTCTTCCAGAACAGAGTGAAGCAAAGCAGGAAAGCATTCGGCCTCGCCATCAGTGCCCAAGTGCGTCGATACCTTTCTGTTGCATTAGTTCTTCCAAGTTGTTCTACTTCAAGCAGTGATCTTCATCATCATCATATGGTCCAAGGAACAAAGTGATCATTTACAGATCAGACTTCCATAGCAAAACTTTTCCAGAATCAAAAGTTGTACTTCTTGTACTCTTTTTCGTTTTATTTTTAAAAGCCAATTCCTCCAAGGCATTTTGTTAAGTGAAACACTAATCTTCTAGTAGTTATAGTTGGTTCCATCAAATAGGGAAGGCCTATTTGTGGAGTGTCCCTCATTATGGAAGGTGTTGATACTAGGGTTAGTGGCCATGGATCACTCAAAGGGTGTAAATTCAAATCAAGAGAACAAAGATATGATACAAATTGTAGAACCCTAAGGGGGGTAAATAGGGAAATAAAATAATTTAAGCACAAGAAGCAATATACGTTAAATAAAAGGATAGATTACGAAGATCAAACACAAGATGTATCCTGGTAACCTCGCTTGAGGCAATTCAGTCCCAGAACTCTCTCCGGCTTAAATCCACTATTTAATAAAATAATACACACGAGTTTGGATCCGAAGAACTCGCCAACTTCAATACGAGTTTGGATCCGAAGAGCTCGCCAACTTCTATACACGAGTTTTCTTACGAAGGCTCGCCAACATCAACGAAATAAGAAGAGAACTTGTTGATCTTCTAACACTTGAAGATCGAAAATTACAACTTTTAAATACTCTAGAACTTTGGGAGAGGATGACAATTAAAATCTTGGTAGAGTATTAATGGTGGAGCTCTTGGTTGTTTGAAAAATTTATGGCAAGAGTTGGTGAAAGCTTCAAGGGAGAGAAGACTTTCATTTATAGAGAAACCAAAAGTAGGTAGCATTTAATGCTCCTGGATACAGCCTGACCGGCATACCATCGGTATAGACCGGCATACCGTCGGTATACTGATCGAACAATAATGGTCATATTAATATCCGTTGGGAGCATTTAATGCCGCCATTAATGCTAGTCTTTGCCATTCAAAAATCAAATTTCGTAAACCGGTATAACGTCGGTATGCCGCTATATACCGTCGGTATATCGATGTGTGTCACAGAACGTTTTTGTAATAAACAAAACGATATACCGTCGGTATGCCGGAGTATACCGTCTATATGCCAATGTTTGTCACAGAATGTTCTATAGCTCACAAAACGGTATACCGTCGGTATGCCGGAGTATACCGTCGGTATTCCGATGATTATCATAGAATGTTTTTGAGGCAAACAAAACGGTATACCGTCAGTATGCCGGAGCATACCGTCGGTATGCCGATGTTTGTCACAGAACGTTTTATGGTCCACAAAACGGGATACTATCGATATGGCGGAGCATACCGCCGGTATGCCGTTCTATAAGATATTGATTTTTGACTTTAAGAAATAGAAAGCTTTTAGTTTGTCATCCAACCTTAAGTGTTTACAGAAAGACCTAGACCTTGTACAGACTCGAAATCATGCAGTATAGGAAGCCGTCTATGTAAGGAACGCCGGTCTTTGCTTCAGTCTTCAAGGCTATGTATGGTAAACTTGAATGGACAGACTTTATGTAGTTGAGCTTCTGAAATGATATCAATCTGAAAATAGAGAAAACTAAACTACGAAGATGTTGTTAATATTATCAAAATAAAATGTACCAACATATGGCTTAGGTCTCTTGTCTTTCATATATAATTCAGATAATCCAAATTTTCATAAAGAGTACATTCTTCCCAAATTTGCTCAATCTCAAATTGAAAATAAGGCTATTATCAACAACTTAATTCAACACAACAGGAAAACAAGAAATACCATAATGTTGACCTACGCACTCACTCGAGATCTACTAAACAGACAATCAAAACAAATATAGAAATGATAAGTTCCAGGATTCAAAACGTACATATCGTCCACTCTATATTTTCTACCATAGTCCAGACACTCCTGATGAGCCTCAAATATTTCAGGTGATAACATGTATAGCATCATATATAAGTACATAAAAAATGCATGTAATTAATAACATGTGTAGCATCATATATAAGTACATACAAAAATGCATGGAGTAAAATATATCTCCAAGTTGTAGTAAGTGGTAACAAGAAGTTATTTCGATTTAAGATATGACCCTAAAATATTTGAGGCATTACCGACCTTGCATTTGCACAAAATGTATTAGTTTATGTATGATTTCTTTTTAGCTGCATAAGTTGTATTCAATATACAATACATAAAAGTACTATAACAGCTACAACAATATTCGAAGAATAAACTTAGTAGTACCTTTTGGGATCAGAACTGACCTTTATTTGTTTCAGTTGAGCGAAGATAGAAATTCAACCTATTTCATCAGTTGAAGGTCGACTATCAATAGACAGCCTCGGAGATATAATGTTGTGTACTGCCAAAATAACTTTACCACTTTTGTTTAAGATCCTCGAAACATACATATATGATGTCACATAAATATAAATAAGCCATATGTTATCCATGACATGTACAAACCAAGAGGCACTTTTGTAGAAATGCAAACACTCTCCAGAAGATAGGTTACATAGGAAGCAAGATCATGCCTCTACATTGTGAGTACATATTGCCACCATCCAGAGAATCTTGCACATCTAGCGACATGTCATGTAACTTTCCTACTAATGCCTAGTATCAGCAAGGCAACAAATGTGTTCATATGAACAATCTAGTAACAAAATGATTTTTTTTGTCATTCCGCCATAATATGGAGGGAGGGTAAAATGAGATTTCATAGGAAAAGATACGAATTACTATATAAGGGAGGAGCATTTGATTGAGCAGATGGTATGCAAAAAAGAGAGATCAACCTGTGGTATCGAATAGAAGATGTTGCTGACATGGGTGACAGTGTCGGCTTGCTTCGTTACTTCCTCCACCCCATCCGGGTAATAGTGGCTCGGGGAGTTGACATCGTATAGCCTCCAACCCTTCTCGATAGCCAAGGCCAGTGGACCTGCCATTGGTGTTGACTATATACTTGGACTCCAACTCCATCACCTTCCTGCTCTTTGCGGACATTGACATGGATACGACAAGTTTGGTTACTGCTTTGTGTTAGGATTAAAACATGAAAGTCCTAATAAAATCGATATCTAAAAGAAGGAGAAGAAGAATCTAAAACCGTAAAGCCTTAATCAAACTAAACTCAAAGAAAGAGGTACATGATGGAGGTCTTCGCTGGCAGGTTTGGTTGCATATGCCTCTTGGTCGCTTCACTGGTGATGGACAAGTGACGATAATGGCGGACAACCACATCCATGTGACCTTTTCCTTTGTATAAGTGAAAGTAAAAGAGGAAGAAAGGGGAAAGATGGAGGGAATCGTGAAAGTAAAAATTGAGTGAGGGAATTGGAATATTTTTAAAAGAATTTTGGTCGTAAATAACTGTTTTAATCTGTGGAAGCCAAATTTACGTTGTTGGTGAAATAGGTTTTGATCTTAAATAACAGTTTTAATCCGTCGAAAATACAATGACAGTTTTAATACGTCATTGCTAGACAACTCTAACTGTCGCAAATTGTCTATTTTGGTGTAGTACCAAATTGCGGGATTGCATATAGGGGTAATTATGAAAGGAGGTTGTGTGGATGGATGAGTAGAGTGGTATGAGGTATAGGTGATGTTGGTATAGAGTTGTGTGTGAGGGAAAGGATGTGTTAATATGTATCATAAAGAGGTACCTATATGAGTGTGTCTTAATAATGAAGAGTTGGAAATCAAGTTGCACATATGAATAGATTGGTAGGTATCTTTGAGTGTAGTTAAGTAGAGTGGTAGGTAATAGCCTATAACTAGGAATATGAGTTAGTTATCCTAGAGTTGACCCAATAGTCTAGAGTTTGACCAAAATCCTAAGTTTGACCAATAGTTGACCAATTGACCCTTGCTAGCCTAAGTTTGACCAGTTGACCAAGATGGCCTTGTTGTTGACCTAGTTTGACTAGATGTTGACTTGGTTTGACCCAGAGTTGACCAAGTTTGATTTTGACCTAGATTGACTTAGAAATTATGTAGATTGCATCGTAAACTTCATTTACCTTATTTTAAACACATTATAACCTGTACTGCTCTATTTAGGACATTGTGACTCTGGTGCAGATATCTGATATTATACTACTCTTTTCAGAGTATCAGGCGAGTACATTCTCTGATAGTTCTTTCATTTACCTCTCAATTACTGTACTTCAGTTCTTGTTAGTTTTATGTGATTCTCTGTTACAACGCGTATTGGCTTTCTGAATTCATTCATGCAACGCACATGCTTTACTCGTCTTGCCTCTATTATTCGAATCACCATTCGAACTATTCGAACCACCTAATAGCATCTTCATGTGCTGGTTGGACTTGTATTCGTCTTATGTATTATATTATGGATTTACTTTATTAGATTGGGTGGGGAAATACTGATTAGAAATGTAGACATATCCCCCTATTCGAATTACCCCTCAGTGAATGATATTCGAACGATAGCTATCCCTCACCTGATCAGTTTGTGGTGTGTCGTATTATCTACAGCCATTTACATCGATCTCGGTATTTTAAAACACACTTGGAGAATTAATTCGAATTATTGTTAGAACATCATGTGAATCATTATTTGTACCACCTTATTCGAATCACCTTATTAGAACAATGATTAGAATCACATTCGACTCATACTGTATTGGAATCACATTTGACTCATCTTGTATTAGACGCACATTTGGGATTACACTCGACTTACATTATATTGTCTGGACTCATCATGTCACTCTAGATCACCTAGATCTTAATTTGCAGTCTTCATTGCCATGCTTCTCCTCTTGCTTAAATACCTTACTTTCCTTATACCTTAACTGTTTCTCTATATCATTACTCGTATAAACTGCCATGTTCATTAATACAACTGTCGATAACTGCTTTATAGTTCTCTGTCATTTACTTCGGATTTCTAGATGAGTTGTACTCGTTCCTGTCTTGACTGGACCTATTAAAAATATTACAGATAATTGCCCTGAGGACATTTGCGCTACTTTCCTTGGAGCGGGAGATTGCTTAGCTACCTTTGGCCCCGACATTCAGGAGTGATCGGAAGACTAGCTAGTAGACTTGGTTTAGTTTTCATGTTTTAGGACTTGAATTGTAATAACTTGAGATATGAGTTTGCGTTTGTGTTTGTTTGAGATATTATTATTTAGTAGTTGATATTTGTTGTTGTTTAGTCTTTAGTTATAAACTTCTGTGTTATCATATCATGCTTAGACTGTGATTGAGATTTTATTATATCTATACTTGTCCTCTGTTCGGAGTTAAGATTTGACAAATACATTATATAATTACGTGAGTTGTTTATTAGATAGTAATCTAGGACAGTGTTCTACCGTCGACACTGCGACGTAGGCTGGACGTACCCACTTCTTGTGCCCCTACACTAGGTGTGGGTCATGACATATGGGCCTAACCCTTCTGGTTTGTTTGGCAAGTTCTCATAGCAGAGACCGAGGATCTAGTGCATTTTACTCCTGAAGGTGGACACCCGAAGGATGATCGTCGATGGACATGAGATAATTTCTTCTTCACCACTCATTATACCATTTTGTTTTATTTGAGGAGTTTAGCCGTCAGGCACCTTATTCGACATGATAAAAGGTTGAACGAACCTTTTGTATTATGAACATAAAAAAGAGTACAATTGATTCGTATGCGAAGAAATCTAAGTACAAAAGTTTCTGGGAAAGTGTGACGATGAAGATCGAGCACAACTGCGGCTCCTTTACTCCGTTGAAGATCCGATGATGATGTGAGACTTGCTCTGACTTTCTAGTGCCTTCGATGTAACTCTATGGTTTCCGATCAGGTGGATGACGAAGTTGAAGATTTTGATAATTCTGTGGATCTTCTTCTCCTTGTCGATCCTATTGTTGGAGAAAAACCTCTCATAATTATAGGGAAGATGGGCACATATGCTATGTTCATTAGGGATTCAAAATATGAAAGAATCTGTCATCCTTGTACGGTACAGGCTTTTGTGGCGCTGACACGTGGCGGGTGCTGAGATTCCTCTCAAACGAGATCTCTGGTAGTTATCAAAAAACTGAAGGAGGTGATACGTGGCGCGTGCCGATTTGCTTCTTCAGATGTAGTCGAGCAAATCTTGGGATTTTATCTCAAATTTTGATTCTGTGTAATCTTCCTCCAAGATTTAAATCAATCTGCATTTATCAACTTGATCAATCTCAATCATATCTTTGAGAGAGGCGGTTTAAGAAAACCGATTGGGTAGGACCATGTCGTCTATGCTTCATGAAAGGCTGGCTGTGCTTCTGGGGCGACGAGTAGATTGTGCTTCTGGAGACGATGGAACCTCTGTTCTTTAGAACGAAAAGTGGACTATGTTTCGAAGATAAGGGGGCCTCTGTTCTTTTAGGGACAACAAGTAGGCTACATTTCGGGTAAGGTCACTGTGATTTAGGGTGACGAATAGGCTGCACCTTCAGATAGACCATTTTACTTTGCTTTTGAGTAGCAGTCGGCCTTGTGCTAGAGGCAAACAGTGTCTCCCAAGTCTCTGACGAAAGGTAGTTAAGCTTTTGGGTCGGATCAGATTTCTGCGCCATTGGAGTTGAGGTGGTGTGAAAACATCACCAGTCTGTACCTAAGGTTGGCGCAGGAATGTACCTGCGCCTCTGGATTTGAAGGCACTAGCTTCAAAGTATTCTTTTAAAGAGCAATGAATGACTACTCCTTAATGAATGACTCCCTCTTAATTACCACCGTTAATTGGCAAATTTTAAGGGGGTCCTAGGATAGTCTAGGACTTAGTCGAATAAACTTTATTTAATGAGGTTCATCATGCTGAGTCCTAGGTTCATCCCCTTAATGTGGAAATTTTGACCGTCGACCATGTAGCCTGTGTTTTGGACCACTCCCGCACTATATAAAGGGGGAGTTTCTTCTGAAGAGTCACGTCTTCTTCTTTTGTCATTCAACACCATAGTGGATCCAGACTTTGCTTCGAGCGGCAGTTGGCCTTACCTAAGTCAGATTTTGGTTGAGGATTCCTTCGTTCAAAGGGGCTATGCCTTCGTAGAAGAACTACTGGTGAGCCTTGGAATGTGTTGGAATACTTTTCATGAGGAGTTCGAACCTGGGCTACGCCTTGGAGGTCTTCGAGGTCCTGACGACCTAGCTTGTGGGTGGATGGCCAGCACGAAGAGCCACAGGTTGTGCTCTGCCCTGTCCATTCTGGACTTTTGAGACCTTATGTGCCTTCTGGAAACCCGAGCTAATCGCTGCTTCAGGAAGTTGCTTGCTTCAGTCGAGTAGCTTATGCTCTTTTGGAGGATTGTGCCCACAAGAAAGTCATAACACCCTTTAATAGGGATCAATCTTCCAGCATGTGTATCGAGAAGAAGTTGGGAACTATACTTTGACGAAGACTAAACCCCTTGTAGACTCCTCTAGGCTTTGCTGAATCGGTAATCGATCCTTTGTAGAAGAAGTAGGATTAGTCTTTTACGTATAGTCTTGATGAATTTGTACTAGATCTTTGTAGGCATAACATAACTTCTTTCCGTATCTTCTGTTGTCTTTTTTAAACTCGGTCTGTGCCTTTGTATCATCTGCGCTATGGTGGAGAAATATTATCAGCTGAGATTTTTCATGCTTCTACAAGACCCCTTTCAAAGTGTTCCAAACTTGAGTCAAGCTCGAGATACTTTGAACAGAAGCATGAACATGTGGCAAGAGCGTACATGCTTGGTGATGTTTCAGATTCTTGTTTCTGTATAGGAACTCTTCTGTTCCCTCATTTTTTTCTTCAATATAAGAGGGGTTATTATAGAAGACACACTTAACCAGAGGTAATATGAACATGGTAGCCCTAATCTTTACTGGGATATAGAACAATAATTCAGAGGTAGTATGAACATGAACCATTTTCTAGATAGGCATGATAATCATAGGTTCAATATGGAGAGAACGATTACTCAGAGGTAATATGGACATGATAGTCGCATCATCGGGGTGTAGAAAAGCAATCCAGAGGTAATGTGGACGTGAAGTACTTCATCTACCAGAGGAAAGATATAGAAGAAGGGAATCCCCTTACCAGAATCCATAGCACTTTTAGGGGATATGAGAGTCTACGTCGGTTTCATCTTCAGGCATAATACTTCTTTAGGAACTTGCCGTTGATGGACATAATTAGCAAGTCACCATTGGGTTTGGCTAGTCGATAAGCACCGTTGGAGTATACCGTTTCTATGACGAACGGTCCTTTCCACTTGGTCTTGAACTTACCAGCCATCTTGTGAGTTATCACCATCGGTCTGCGAACTGCTAAAATGAGGTCGCCCACTTGGTATGATCTTTCCCAGACTTTTGTTGAAAGCTTCAGAAATATGAGCTTGGTAAAGCACGATTCTTTGCTGTGCTACCAAACATTTTTCATCCAATGCTTCCAACTCTTATAACCGTCTGCACTGGTTATCTTTGTTACTTAGCTGATTGGTGATAGCTACCCATAAGGACAGGATTTGAATCTCTAAGGGGACAACTTTATTGGGGACATGGTGTTTACTTAGAGGTAATATGGATATGGCAAACACCGAATCATTGTGGAGAAACTTTTCTTACTCATAGGTGATATAGACATGGTCAGGATAGAATCTACGGGGGTATAGAATGACCCAAAGGTAATATGGACGTGAAGGGTTCTGTAAATGACAACTGTGGTCATGGAAAGGGTGCTTTACTCAGAGGTAATATGGACATGGCAAGCATCCTTCTACTAGAATAACAGTTCAGAGGTAATATGGGAATGGATATATTCTAGGGAGTTATGACAACTTTGGGGTTATCATAACGGGGGTGACTACTCAGAGGTAATATGACTTGGTAGACACGGTTATAGAAGGACACTTCAGAGTGATATGGACGTCAAATGTTTTCTATGTGATCATGATGACACAGAGTCGTCACGGGAGATGCAACTACTCAAAGGTGATAAGGACCTGGTAGATGCACAGTAGGGTGTGAGAAAGCGATCCAGAGGTAATATGGACATGGAGGGCTTTACTTACTGAGATTTAGTGTAGAAGGTTGAACAAGTTTTCACCAGAACCTACGAGCACTCATGAGGGTGCATGAGCTCTGTTGGTATTGCTGATGAAGATGGGTTTCGAGGAAGTTTTATCCCCTAAGTCGATCTGGACGACTTCGTCCTTAGTGGGAGGCTCTCGCTGTTCGAAACACCATTTCCACTGAGAGCCAAGGTATTAAACTCAGGGCACTTCTTTGAAGAAATCAAGTGCCTGGTCTTCTTCCTCTATAGGATCGTTTGTGGAAACCATGTTGACGGATAGTACCTTCTGAAGGTTCCAGCCTATACTCGTACCAGAATCCCAGGTTGAAGAGTTGGAAGAATATGAGTGTAGCGGAGCTGTAACTCCCCTTCCCAAAAAATTTCAAACATTTTATTATTGTTTATTTTATTTAAATGGTGGTTTTTAGATTTTTATAAATAATTAATTAGTTAATTATTATGGTAGATAATTTTAGTCATGGTTAGGAATTTGAGTACAAGGTGACTAGAAATCATGGCACAGATAGTGCAGTGGTGTGCTTTGACTAGTGTATTAGCCCTGGTAGAGAAGGCCGAGATATAGCGATGTCCTAACTAGGAAAACCAGGCCAAGTTGCGACTTAACCCTTACCGAAGATTGTTTATTTATTAATTATATTATTGAGTTTTAGGGAACCCGGATGTACCAAAATAGTCCAGATTGGACCCAAACCAAGCCCAAGCCTATGTAGACATACTTTTAGGTACGTACAAATATTTCCTAACTTTTTGGGTGGACTTAATGATATTTTCAAAATATTTGGTTATTTATACAAAATGGATATTATTAATATTTAAATAGAGTTTTAGAATATTGGTACAATTTTCTAGGGCTAGATATGCTCACCAAGACTCTTTGGGTTATTTTAGTGGATTATTGGTATTATAGAGTTTATTTAAATGTAAATATATATATATATATATATATATATATATATATATTTTTTATATATATATATATATATATATATATATATATATATATATATATATATATATATATATAAATATATGTATATTTACATATACATATATATATATATATATATGTAAATATATAAATGTATATTTACATATACATATATATATATATATATATATATATATATATATATATATATATATATATATATATATATATATATATATATATATATATATATATATATGTATATGTAAATGTATATGTAAATATATAAATATATATAGGTGTATACGTATATATATATATATATATTATATATGTGTATGTGCACACACACACACATATATATATATATATATATATATATATATATATATATATATATATATATATATATATATATATATATATATATATATATATATATTTGTATATATATATATTTGTATATATATATATATATATATATATATATATATATATATATATATATATATATATATATATATATATATATATATATATATATAAAATATAAATATATATATATATATATATATATATATATATATATATATATATATATATATATATATATATATATATATATATATATATATATATATATAATATATATATATATATATATTCCTAAAATTTTCCCTTATATATATATATATATATATATATATATATATATATATATATATGTAATTCATTGTTATTACTAGTTATGATTATTATTCACATACTTATAATTAGTTATTACTTTTGTCTCAGCTAAAATTTCACATTAATAATCAATTCAAATATTTAAAAATTAGGGGGTTTTACATCCTACCCAACTTAAAGAAATTTCGTCCTCGAAATTAAACTAAGGTGGGGGGGGGGGGTATGCAATGCAATGCAAAATTTTAGGAATTAACACGCAAGACGTACCTTGAGTTTCGTGCAATAGGACGATCGATTATAAAAACACATTGGCTCCATATGCTATAAGAGATGGTGTTCTTGGTTCAAGGCTCTACGCAACTTACTGAAGTTGGCTAGTTTCAAGACGGTTTGGTTATAGAAGTACCGTAAGTCTGAGGATGTGCCTTCTATGACTTTTGTGTATAAGTAGGCACAAGGAAGCTTAATTGAAGGACATAATAGGGCAAGTGCATAGTGGGCTTCAAGTAGATTACATCCATATATTGGATCGATAGTTTTGAGTTGAGTTTGGTTCTCAAATTGAAGCCGAAAGGTTCGTCGGTATTACGGCAAGGTTTACCATTATTCCTTTTCACTCGAAAATTATATCATAAAAATATAGGACAAGGGGACGTGTTTTATTGGGACATGGTATGTCTAGGTGAAGGTGGACTCATATAGGTCTTGTATATAGAATTTGTTGGAAGATAACAGCTGGTCTCGTGCTTTGAATCTTAATGTCACGGTTGGGGACCCAAAATGATCTAGATAGAAAGTGGGAGTTCATGAGGCACTAATTATCATTCTAACAGAAACCACTTATTCTAATCAATTGGCAATCGTAGTACATTATAAATTCTACCGGGGCTCTACAATCTATATTCTACAGTAATTCATTTTTAGAAGTTAACAAAGACACCATTCTATGGTTTAATGGAGTTAGAATGGTTCGAGTCGGAAGGTCATACCTCAATTTATGGAAGAATATACACGATGTAATAGGATCCAAGATGTGATAGATATGGGTCAAGTTTTGAAGACCGTACTTCGATTTCAAACAACACTAGATGATTGTATAATTATAGATTTCACGGATATAGATGGTATGGCGAGCTGAGGAGGACATTCCTGGTCTATCTTCCCCCAATACGAGCATCTGTCTTTCCAACATTCGTAAAGACGAAAACAATAAGTGTTCTAGGGTGAGAGGATCGAATACGAATATGGGGTTCCAGAGGCTTTTTAATAATTCAAATAGAGTCGTCAAGGCAGTTGCGGATGAGATCCTAGAGTCATTTATATCTTAATCCACGTAGGATAAGCAATAAAAGCGAACCAACTGCACTAAGGTTGATTATACCATAATACACTGATTCTGATTAGACGATATGTTAGTGGATGTCCTCAATATACACGTTATGAACAAGCTTGATAAGGATAAGCTTGCAAATCTACGCTATAATAGCGGTGTTTAGTCAGGCTAGTCCAAACATTAGTACGCGGGATTTATGATTGAATAAAAACACAAGTAGTTCGAGGTTTAAGAGTCTAAGCCGTGTCCAGTGTTCGTGCTAATACAATCATCCTACTGCATGAATTTCTTCGGCCTTGGATAAACTCATGATGCATGGATCTTGTGTCAAAAGTCATGATAACAGAAAATATAAAAGTTAAAATCATACCTGCTACGACTTCTCATTATGTTTCCACATTCTCCACTGCTAACAGAATGCCTGTCCATAATTCTGGCCGGGTCCTGAACTCTATTCTTGTCGTACTGCACTGGCTGGGGTGGTAATGATGGGCGAGGAGCTCCTACTGTTGGTGCTATAAGCCCAGACACCTGTTGTCCTGGTCGGGGTATTACGAGTGTAGGAGCTGCCGGCCTCGGGGTCTGTCGAGCATATACTATCGCATGCTGCTCTAGACAATCCTAAACCATATACTAGCTGGATCCACACTGCAAGCACCATCCATGATGGATTTGACGGTCTCTCTGGATATATTCTTTATTCCCACAGTAATGGCAAACGGGCTTCTGATATAGGGTGGGCCTCTACTGGTACTGTCATGATAGGTCCATCCTGAGTAGCTCTAGCCGGTGCGATTGCTGGTGCACGACGTCTCGATGTCTGCTGTTGCTCCTTGCGAAGAATCTCTTGAGCACGAGCTTCTTCCAAGACAGCAGAATGGAAGACTCGAGACTGGATAGTCTTTTAAGACTTGAGCGCTAGTGCAAGCCCCTGATGGAATCTCTTCGCCTTCTTTAACTCTGTCAGGATCAGTCCCGCACCAAATCTACTTAGGTGATTGAATTCTGAGTCATAATCATCAACTGTCATATTTCCTTGTTTCAGATGAAAGAACTGGTCATATAGACCATCTCAAACATGAATGGGGAAGAATCTCTCATAGAATAGATCATAGAACTCCTTCTAAGTGATCCGAGTGCCTAATCGTCTTTCTTCCGCCTTCCACCAGTGGTGAGCATTATCTTCTAATAGTAGATCCACTGTTGTCATCCAATCTCAAGCTGGCAACTGGGATGCCTTCGGTAGCTTCTCCATGCTAATAAGCCATACCGACACCTCTAATGGCTTCTCAGTACCTCTGTAGGAGTTGGGGTTCATATCTGTAAAGTTCTTGATAGAGCCTTCATAAGGATGCAGAGCCGGTGTTGGTGCCGGTATCGGAGGTAGAGGTGGAGGCCTAGTCAGTGTCGTCATTATGCTCTACATCATCAACTCCATCTGTTGCCATTGAGCCTGCATCATGGCGTACATGAACTGAGTGGTAGGGCTCCCATCAGTCAGTGGTGGGGGCATCTGAGGGCCCGACTGTGGCTGAAGCTGCTAAGGGAATAGTAGTGGTGGTTATAATGGCACATTCCCTCCTGGTGGTACGGTAGTGGTCTGCCCAGCCTGGCTGACTGGGGATGCTTGTGTCTTACGATGTACCGTCGATGGGGTCGAGGTAGGCTGTGATTGTCCTGGCTGGTACGGGGCTACCGGAATCATCGGAGGATTCTATCCCTCCGGTGTAGCCTCCTCACCAGATGTGAGCGATAAGGCAGAAGTGCGTCCGCTTCTTCGATGCATATTGTTGGCACGAAGAAGAAAGTAGAATGATATAAGGAAAGGTTAGATATGAGGTAAATCAATTAATCAAAAGAATTTTGAAAAGATTGGAAGTCAAAGGAGGTAGTAGTTCTGGATGAGATACTACTTATATGCAGGCTTGTTGGGCACAGTCATGTAACCCAACAATATTTTCTGACCTGCATGGGCTACCACAAAAACATGTAACGCCCTAATCCCAATATACTTAGGACCGAGTACGCAATCACGCCAGCTGCATATATACGAAGAATACTCCAATATATGGAATCCACGTATACGTACATAAGCTGTAAATATAATATAATTACAGGCCAGAATGATATAATCTAATCTCATTACAGCTCAACACAGAAAAAATAATAGTCCAATAAATAATAAGTGTATCAAAGAGATATTCGGGTGGACATACCTACTCCAAACAGCTATAAAAATAGTCTCAAATGATCGGAGTCCAACCTCCGCAAAATAGAAAGAAAAAGGAAAAATATAAGATGTCCACTACATAGTCTGAATAATCTCGAAGATAACGATAGAGCTAAATGTCAGAGGGAAACGCCTCGTCGCCCACAAAAGATGGATCCAATGCCGCTCTGCACTCCTGTGGAAAATTGTCTAATCCTGGAGAGATAACCAGGTCCTGAGAGGGACGTAACAAGATACAAGAAAATACTATGCCATATAAACTGTGATATATAATAGAAAATAAAGGGATGGATGCAATAGAGTGCCTAACCATACTATAGTGAAAATGCAATAAAGAATAATCCTTCACATATGGGCACTCGGGCTGTATAGCAGTGGCATCGTCCCTTCTTTCGAGAACCCGTCGTCTCCGTCCATAACACTCGTTGAACGTCAGAGGGAATCGGTAATAAAATGCCCAAAACACTCCATGAACGTCCAGAGGGAATCAGTAATAGTAAGCTGAACCTGCGTCTCCAGGGGAGCTTCAGGTACAATAGCAATAAATATGTGGCCCATACATCAAAGAACTATTCTTCCCACTCCAAGCGTAGTGGAGTCACATCCATGACTACCATGAACCTCTAGTAACTGCCAAGTCTACTAGCATGCAATTCCATTGGCAGTTACTCCTAACCGTCGTACGCCTCATACGTATCGGTGGCCGGCCGACTATGCGAGTACGTGTCCTATATGTGACTCACAATATATGCTAAAGTAGGTGTCAAAGCCATGTGAGATATACCAATACCTTATCACAAATGGGTGGTCACTAGACAAAGTCAATACAAGAGAATAAAATCAAAGCAAGAAAATGACCGATAGAGTCGCTTGCACCCAAGTGTGACTTGGACACACAGTTTTATAATAACAACAAATAAGAAATGCTGAAAATAACAACTGAAAATAAGAATATGTAAATCACAGAGTAAGGTGGTAAGGTATCTTGCCTGGTGGTATGAAGGTGGCAAGTCCGAAAATCACAATGTCAGCAAAAAAAATGTTACAATCTCCAAACAACTCTGGATGCTAAAACAAACATCAAGAATGTACTCAGAATAAGTAATATACCAAAAAAATGCCTGTCAAAAAGTCTAATTCTAGAACAGGGGCAAAATCATAATTTTTGATTAAAATGATGTCCGTCGTTGGACCCTTTTGCACCAAAACGTGTGCTAGTATCTACGGTCTCTAAATTCGTCAAACTATACGTCTACAAGTCCGATTGGAGAATGTGAATCCAACCATATGTCCAAAGTTGGATTCTGGCAGGCCTTGCACAAATTCGCCCGTTGGAGCGGGTTGCGGGCCCACCAAATTGGCATTCCAGTCGACCTTCTTAGAATCGGACCAAACTCGGCACACAGGACCAGATCAACGATTCGGTACTCATGCCCAAGGATCATGTCGATCCGACGAACGTGCACAAAGTTATGGCCAAGTTTGTAAAAGGTCGATACGAGGTATCTCGATGGATATGTACTGATTCCGTCGTGCACACGCAACAAAATCGGGTTTTGTCTGTTCCCACACGTCGACAACATCCATACGCGCCTTTCGATGTATATAGTGCGCGACCACATCGTCCGGTTTGTCGGGGTGCACGTCGTATCGGGAAAATTTTAGAAATTTTAATACTTTTAATACTGTTTTTCTGTCAACTTCAACACTGAATAAAATTGTGCATAATAATCAAAAAGTTGGTTTAACAGGTGTGTTGCAAACTCGGTTATATTGTGTTTGGCTATATTCAATTAGTTTCTAGGAAACCATAATGTACAGATCACAAATTGGCTTCCAAGTTGTCATTTTAAAACAGTTTTTAACAGTTTAGAAAATAGGTTTTCTTCAACTTCGTCTCGATTGTTCGAGCAAGTCGATGGGTTGTATTGAAATCCACATGGAGGATCTCAAAGAGGGTCATGTGGGCTTCGCATAGAAGTTTGTAGAAGCCAAAATGAATAAACGAATAGGGAGAAATCAGGATACAAAGATGGGTACCTTGCTGTGTTTACGAAACAGTATCCTATTTTATGGCTCGATTTTCCTCCGTTTTTGGCGATGCAGATGTCAATGGCAAGGTGCAGGCGGCGGGGTAGCTGTGCATGGACGGTAGCGAGGCTCGGGTGCAAGGAATTGAAGTTTCGTGGAGAATCGAGGAAGAATTTGGAAGAAATAAAATTTTCGGTTTTTTGGTATATATGGGTTTAAATCCAAAATTGGATAGGATTTGATTGAGTTTTTCATTTGGATTTAGGTTAATCTAGTGGAGAACGTAATTAGGATTTAATAGGAAAATATTTGGTTCAAATTGATGGAGAATTGGATCGTTCTTGGGTTTGAATTTCTCCGCGAAAATTTTTTTCGCTCATAAATACATTGTGATCGGGCTAGGGGGTCGGCCCCTTGCATGTATTGTAGTGTCGCTGTAGGTCCTAAAAATCAAGTTGTACCCATCAACAAAGCCATGAAATTCAAAGTGTGCATCCTTCAAATGAATTGTGCAGAAGACAGATTGCGCACCATCTCAATTGCGCAAGCTGAACTGCACACACTTCCATGTGCGCTAGCTGACGTGGCCGCATCATCATTACCTGACAGAAAATTAGATCTTTTGACTGCTGACAGCACGAAAAATGAGGAAACTGTTCGTTTCTCGTGCAGCACAGCGCTCGAGGACAGCTGTACAGCCAGCGCAATCTAATCCAGCGAATTCCAATCCAGCGCAATCCAAATCCAGCGCAATCTGAAGCTAGCGCAATTCATGTGGCGCAATCCATCAAGACAACTGAAATTATGTACGTGGCATACATGCCATCAATTTCTCACCACGTGGCAACCGTTTGTAAACGATCATGCACATTTCAGTCAAATGATGACATGTGTCCAATACAGTTGGCCCACGATCAAATAACTGCCAGCACAGTCTGATGTCTGCACAATCCAATGCATGCGCAATCCATCTTGCGCAATCCAGAATAACTAAAAATTAGTTATTTCCATAACTCCATAAATAGAGTTTCAAGTCCTTCCTAGGGGGAGCACATAGAGATCAGAAAAATCAGAGAGTTCAGGAGTTCTTGTCCAAGTGCTGCTGCATTCTTTAGAGGCTACCAGCTTCAACTTCAGATGCTATCGTCTTCAAAGTTCACATCGTCCAAGGGATAAAACGATTGTCTTCAGATCGGATTCCTACAATTGTACTTTTCCAAAATTCAAATTGTAATCTTCTTACAAAGTTTGTGAAATAAAGATAAACTTTTGTTTTTGCAAACAAAATGGCGACTCTGCTGGAGACGACTTTCTCCTCCAACGAGGAAGTGACAACTCAATGTGACATTGCGTCTATCGGGAAGACGCAGAAGACGCTGGTTGTGAAGGTCAACCAGACGGCCTACGAAGCGATGATCAACTCTAAGACTACTGGTCGCACTGCAACCTCTGCTAAGAGCAAGGTTCGTTTAGTGTGGACTCCAAAGTCCTCTGTACAGTCCTCTGTGCAGCCAGCTGCACAATCTGCTGTCTCTGCTGTTGCACAGTCTGCTTCCAAGACTGCTGCACAGTTTGCTTCCAAGACTACTACGCAGTCTGCTTCTAAGACTGTTGCACAATCTGTTGTCTCTGCTGTTACACAATCTGTCTCTACTACTCATGTGTAGTGTGCTGCTCCTCTGGCCAGTGCACAAACCACTTCCTATGCTGCTCTATCAAAGTGCAAGACTCCTCTTTCCCTGGCATAGTTGGCTGTAACTCTTCCTGCGTAGTCCACCACTCCAGCAACCAGAGTACAACTCAAACACTCTGTGGCCAGAACTTCTGCTGCGTAAACCACAGTGTCTGTGGCCAAAAGGCCATCTGCTAAAACTTCTAATGCGCAATCAGCCAGTGCGCCTACTGTCAAAACTCCCCTAGCGCAAGCTGCGCCAGCGCAGTCTAAGAGAGACAGCCCTTTGGCTAATCTCCCTTCTTCACATAGCAAGGGGAAAGATTCAGCTCTTCTTCCAAAGCACCCTGTTGCTCCCACAAAATCCACTGGGGGTAGTCTGTTAACTATTCCTCCTCCGCTTCTGAACAAAGAAAAAGGCCTGTTGGTCTTTTCTCAAACTTCCTCGTTCCACGACTTGGAAGATAACAGAGGGAAACGCTCTTTAGCCGACCCTTCCTCACAAAACAAAGGGAAAGGCCCTTTGTTCTTTTCTCAGTCTTCTCCGGTTCTTACCTCGGAAGATCAATCTGAACGTGCCTCGGCACCAGTCAGTGCAAGAACTCTCTCAAACAAGAAATCTTCTCTTCTGACCAGAGTGAAATGCACTGATCAAAAAGGTATTCTGCCTACTCCGGTAGCGAAATTCCAAGATCTCCCAACTCTCCAGATATCCCGATCAAAGTAGGACAAATTACTGGTGTCTCAGACAGAAACCCCTGGGGGTGAGTTTGTTGATCTACGAAGTTATCTCAATAGATCTCGGTCTACGTCAACTTCGACAAAACGCAAGCAGCCAATGTCGAAGACGAACCTACATCAAAGGCAAGCTTCCAGGGTCAAAAATCCTGACACCTATGCTAATGAAGTGAGCACTTCCCTATACACTCAAGGGATAAAACATCTGAAGAACTGGAACCATGTTCCGAATATTGTCAAAGAACATATCCCTGAAACTTCTTCTCGTCCCATTCTTGTTCCTGACCTCCGTGAGCATCTCAGGCAAAAATGGGACAACATCCCAACGCCTCCAGTTCAATCACTTGTGAAGAACAGTTTGGCAACTCTAGAGGGTGGGTGAATAGAGTATATATATATATAATGACCAATTAAAAAATAACTCTTTCACGAACAATGAATAATCAGAGTAAAATGCGGAATGTAAATGAAAGGCAAGAGAGCATACGCAAACACAACAATTTTAACCTGGTTTCCCTCGTGGAGGACTAGTCCAGGCCTGAGAACTCTAGCTCAGGATTAAATCCACTATTTGTGAAATAGTAGCTTACAACCCGTGCCTTTACTTCAGAAGAGCACGTCAACTTCTTACAGAGAATCGCAGTGGCGATTGCTTGGAATTGTCCAAGCGACTTCTTCACTCTTGCACAAGAATCCTAACTGAGAGATGCTGAGCACTCGAGACTTAGGAGGCTTGTGGCTAGTAGATGGGAAGGGTATGGCTTATTGAGCTTGTAGGAGAGAAAAGAAGAGAAGATTGAGTGATTCAAAATAAGAGAATTCATGCCCTATTTATACTGTTTTTAGGGGCAGAATTCGGCCAGAATTCGGGTAGGAAAATTCAAAAATTTGGCCGTTGGACAGCTAGCAACCAGCTAACCCTAAAATTAGGGTTCCTGATTTCTAGGGGACAGAGTTCGGCCCGAACTCTGTGTGGAGGCAGAGTTCGGCCCGAACTCTGTCTCCAGAGCACAGAGCTGGTTCTGAGGGGACCAGTGGGCAGTTTTTGGTTCAGTGGAGTTTGGGATTTGGGTAGGCTTATAGACTAAGTTCCAAGAGCTCAGCATTACTCAGAGTACATACTTCTAGACTCAATAAAATGTAAAAGTACAGACTCGAAAATATACTGAGAGCCGAAAACTGAGCTGTCGTCTGTCCTGAACTGAAAGCAAACGTCGTGTGTCGTATTGAATTTATACAGATATTATTTAGTCAATGTAGTCAATATTTGGTTGACTGTGACTTTGTGTCAACAATCTCCCCCATATTGATAATTGACAAAATAATATATGTATATTTCAATATTCATACTTGGACACAGTTGATTACAACACAGCTCCCCCATAAACAATGCCGAGCTAGAATAGGATAGCTCCCCCGTAATCAGTGAACGGTGCCGAGCTAGAAGCAATAGCTCTCCCCCGTAATTAATGCATAGAACCTGTGGCCTGATAGATAATATCTTCCCAAACAAGCACAGATATATATACACATATACAAAAAAAATACATATTTCTCCCCCTTTTGGCAGTTAGCAATATAATGGAACAGAACAACTGCATAAGGAAAATCATGTAAAGTGCAGTATAGGTAATGAACAGTAATGCAACCACACTAAGCAGAGAAGAAACATTATAATACTAGACAAAATAAGTCACTGACACAAAGTAAAACTACGAAAAATAGCATAAAATGTTATCCACCAACCAGAATGTCAAGCACATCATCAGGGTTTTAAGACATAAATCCAGTACATAAATCTATAACAAACTGAAATAACTAAAATCAAAAAGGCAACTAAGACCATCAGCAGTGGCAGCAGCATATCAAGCCAATCTCTATCACGGCGCACGAGAAGGTCCTGGAACATCTGAAGGAACAGGGAAGGAGCGACGAGGGTCCACAAAAGCATCATCCGGATCCATATACCTCATGACCCACGGATCGTCTATACGATGACCCGCGCGATCTGGATCCCGCTCAATAGGCACATGCAGATCAGGATGACGAGCAAGCGAATACCGCATATCATGCAGAGAGTTCCCGAGGGCACTAATCTACAGAGTGGTACGGTAATCCTGCTGCGTCCAGCGATCATCCTCAACAGCAAAGCGATCGCGAAGCATAGTCTGAATAGACTCCAGGGTGGCAGGAGGAGGAGGTGCATCCTGACCAAAAGGAGGGGCGTCAGGCTCCTCATCATCAGAATGCTCAGAGGCCTCAGGAGAGGCGACAACTGCCTGAGTACGGCGTGCTTTGGACAGGAAAGCAGGAGCAGGCAAGAATGGACAATCATGAAGAGGAATAATAAAAGCACGAAAAACCATAGGAAGATATAAAGGATAAACCAACGCTCTTGGTTTCTTCCTACAATTTATCATCCAATCCATCATTGTCCTAGGAAGATTGAATGGGATACGATAATGGAGATGATATAAGGCAGAGATCTCAAAGTATGTAACTTCATCAGTTGAACCAGCCTTGGGTAAGATGGTGTTAAAAATCATTCGATGAAGTTCATAGAAGTAGGGGTTGAGATGCTTGGCCATAAGTTTGTGAGCGCTTATGTTAGGAGCACATAATTCCTTCTTGAATCCTTCAAGAGAAGTATCGCCAACAAATTGAAATTGACGTGCTTCCACAAGTTTATCCCAAGCATCAAGATTAACAAGATCAAGAAAATCCCCCAACTCGGAATCATTGAATGCTATGTCAATACCGGCAACCCGGGAATAGATATGGGTTGCATCGAAGGTTAAATTGCAATAAAACATTTGGATTGCACTACGGTAGATGACAAAATTTGAAGCAACTAAAGCATCCAAACAAAGATCACGGAATAAAGACTCATATTGAGAAAATATGGTGAAGTTTATGGGATGGCCCCCAAACACCGGACGAGTTCTAAAATCGCTAAACCATTCATTTGAGGCTTCTAGCGATACAAATAGACGGTCGTCGTAAGTGTTAGGGTCATCGGGACTCGGTGGATTGAACAACGGATGAATGGGGTGTTGTTCAACTACTTGTTCAATCGGAGGAGGAGGAGCCGAAGAGGAAGCACCCTCATGTCGAGTCCTTCTCCCTCGTTTGGACAAGCGAGATGCCATTTGCAAGAAAATAGGAGAACTTTGAAATGATAGAAAGAGAGAGATATACCTGAAAATAATACCAAACAGTTGAAGAGAATGTTGAAAAACCCATTTTCCTTGATTTTGAGAAGATATAGAGCCCTCTAGATCAAGAACTAGGGTTAGGGTTTGGAAGGAAGAAGATGGAAGAGGTGGAGAAGAAGGAAATATGGGAGGAAAGAGAAGGAATCCCGACATAAAGTAGGGCTTTGTCTTTGGTCGGGTAGAATAGTGACCATTGGATTAGAATAGATCCAACGGCAGAGCCAGATCCCGACCCTGGAACCTAGAGACCGAACTCGGCCCGAACTCTGATAGGGGCAGAGTTCGGCCCGAGTTCTGGATCAATGGTCCAGAACTGAAAACAGGCAAAGAACATGAAGAAAATGTTTAAGAGTTAAACAAAAGATAGTTGAGGACAACAAAGAGTGTTGAATAAAATAGATAGAGAGGTACTCAGAAAACAGAATAAACTTTAGAAAATATCAATTAGGCAATATTAAATCAAAAACGAGCCATATAATAAATAAGGACATGTACTGTGGTTCAATAGTCCAAATTTGCCATGGGTTAGCTGCAGGGGCCGGATCCCAGCTAGCGGTAGTCCTGAGGACTAGTGCACCATGTCGCTTAGGCTTTTACGCCTTGTTGTCAGAAGGACCCTTTCGGCTTGTACCCATACCAAATTCTTCGTAAAAGAATCACAATATACTCGATATTTACGCAGGTGAGTTTCAATTTATAACTGCTTCATCTAAAATTCTAAGTTCACGACAAAGAAAATTGAAGCGCTCTTCGGATAGTGGCTTAGTAAAGAAATCTGCCAGCTGATGATCAGTGTCAATAAATTCTAAGTTAATCGTGCCATTTTGCTGATGATCATGCAAAAAGTGGTGTCTAATCTCAATGTGTTTAGTGCGTGAGTGGCAGACAGGGTTCTTAGTCAAATTGATGGTACTAGTATTGTCACAGAATATTGGAATATGCATAAAAGATAACTTATAGTCTTCCAGGGTTTGCTTCATCCACATAATTTGTGCACAACAACGCCCAGCTGCTATGTATTCAGCTTCTGTTGTGGATAGTGCAACAGAGTTCTGCTTCTTGCTAAACCAGGAGACTAAAGCTTTTCCTAATAAATGACACGTGCCGCTCGTACTTTTACGGTCGACCTTGCATCCAGCGAAGTCAGCATCGGAGTAACCAATAAGATCAAATGATGTTGACTTGGGATACCATAGGCCCACTGTAACCGTACCCTTAAGGTATCTAAAGATACGCTTAACCGCGGTCATGTGTGATTCCTTAGGATTAGCTTGATATCTAGCACATAGGCAAACACTGAACATGATATCGGGACGACTAGCAGTTAAATAAAGTAAGCTGCCTATCATACCTCGATACTTACGTTGATCAACAGGTTTGCCACTCTCATCTGGTTCGAGTTTGGCTGAAGTAGCCATTGGCGTGCTGATTGGTTTGATGTTGTCAAGATCGAACTTCTTCAGCATGTTCTTGGTGTATTTTGATTGGCAGATGAAAGTTCCATTAGCCAGTTGTTTTACTTGCAGACCAAGAAAATAGTTGAGCTCTTCCATCAAGCTCATCTCAAATTCCGTCTGCATACACTTGGCAAATTCTTGACAAAGAGTTTCATCAGTAGACCCAAAAATAATATCATCAACATAGATCTGAATTAATAGAATGGTGTCTTTGAAAGATTTGATAAACAGTGTAGTGTCAATTTTCCCTTTTGAAAAACCTTTCTCAAGCAAGAAACTGCTTAGCCTTTCATACCAAGCTCTGGGGGCTTATTTAAGGCCATAAAGCGCTTTCTTTAGCTTGAACACGTGGTCGGGAAATTTGTGATTTTCAAAGCCAGGGGGTTGTTTGACATAAACTTCCTCCTTAATAAAGCCATTCAAGAAAGTACTTTTAACATCCATTTGAAATAATTTAAAGTTCTGATGATTGGCAAAAGCACAAAGCATCCGAATGGATTCTAGTCTAGCAACAGGAGCATATGCCTCATCGTAGTCGATACCTTCCTCTTGGTTGTATCCTTGAGCTACTAGACGAGCTTTGTTACGTGTGACTGAACCATCTTCATTTACTTTGTTTCTAAACACCCATTTGGTACCAATTATTGAGTGATTAGCCGGTCTAGGAACTAGTTCCCATACTTGGCTCCTCTCAAATTGGTTGAGTTCTTCTTGCATGGCAGAGATCCAAAATTCATCAGTAAAAGCTTCAGAAATGTTTTTAGGCTCTACTTGTGAAATGAAAGCAGTGCTAGCAACAGAGTCTCTTAATGATGATCTAGTAGTAACTCCACGTGAAGCTTCTCCTATGACTAAATTTTCTGGATGAGAAGGTTTGAAAGAGAATTTCTTAGGCAAACCCTCCAGAGAATTAGTTTCGGTTGAAGTATTCATTGGAGTAGAAGTTGATGGCTCAATGTCATCATCAAGAGTATTTGCTGCACTGTTGTTTTCATCAAAAGTCATATTTGTTGACTCTTCCACAATAAGTGAGCGTTTATTGAAAACTCTATATCCCTTACTCTTGGCAGCATAACCAAGAAAGATACCATCGTCAGCTTTGGCATCAAATTTGCCTATGTTGTCTTTGGTGTTAAGGATAAAACATCTGCAGCCAAAAACTTTAAAATAAGAAATATTTGGGGTTCTCCCAAACCAAAGCTCATAGGGTGTTTTCTTCGAAATGGGACGAATAAGCACCATATTCAAAATATGGCAAGCTGTACTTACAGCCTCTGCCCAAAAATATTTCGGAAGAGAAAATTTATTCAACATGACTCTAGCCATATCGCCAAGAGTCCTATTCTTCCGCTCCACAACACCATTTTGTTGAGGAGTTCTAGGACAAGAAAACTCATGATCAAAACCATTTGCATTACAAAAACTTTCAAAATCTGAATTTACGAATTCGCCTCCATGATCACTTCGGATTCGAGTAATCATGTAGCCTTTTTCGTTTTGAACTTTATTTACAAAAACTTTGAAAACAGAAATAGCATTGCTCTTATTAGCGAGAAAGAAAATCCAAGTAAATCTCGAAAAATCATCAACAACAACAAATCCATAAAGTTTGCCACCAAGGCTAGCTATTCTACTAGGACCAAATAAATCCATATGAAGTAATTGCAAGGGTCTAGTAGTACTTACAGAGTTGATGGAATGAAATGAGGATTTAGTTGCCTTGTTTAGTTCACATTCGGCACATACCGTGTCCTTTTTGAATGTGATGTCAGGCAATCCTCTCACTAGCTTCTTGGTAGAAAGCCTGGATATAGCATCCATGTTGGCATGACCGAGACGCTGGTGCCAAAGTAGTCGTTCGTCTTTGTGGGCATATAAACATCTACCTGCATGGTTAGTATTTATAGAGAGATAGAAAATATAGATATTGTCCTCTCTTTTTCCTTCAAAAGCAATGTCTCCTGTTGACCTATCGTAGATATAGCAACAGTTTTGTCCAAAGTTAATATCATATCCATGATCAGCAAGATGGCTAATGCTGAGCAGGTTATGCTTTAACTCGGTCACTAGGCAGACATCCTTTATAACATGAGAAGGAGGATGACCAATGATACCGTTACCTATTATGTGCCCTTTGAGATTGTTACCGAAGGATACGTATCCTTCTCTTTTCATCGATAGTGATGCAAAAAGATTGGCGTCTCCCGTCATATGTCGCGAGCATCCACTATCGAGAATCCACTTACTCTCAGTTGAGGAGGGAAGGTCCACCTACATCAAGAGTAGATGTGACCTTTGGTACCCATTTTCTTGAGGGTCCTGAGAAGTTAGTTTTTGGAAACCAAGCATATATTTTCTTGTCTACCAGTCTTCTAACTCTACACTGTGGTGAGATGTGTCCATGTGTTCCACAGTAAGTACAGATAGCATTTTTATTTATACTGGGAGCATGAGAATGATATTTATAAGAAACAGGATGAGGATGATATGGAGAGTTAGCATGGTAATGATGACTATGCATAGAGTGAGTGGCATGATGATGATGTCTGTGTGGATAGCATGATAATATTGACTGTGAGGAGTGGCATGCTGAAATTGTCTATATGGCATAGTATAATGTTGTGGCTTAACATGATGATTTTGCCTATGTGACATAATATGATGATTTTGTCTACGTGGCATGGTATGTTGATGTGTCATAGTATGATGAGAGTGATATTGATTGTGTCTTTGTGCAGTATGATGAGTATGAGGAGTATTCTTACGTGCACGTGGTTTGTGAAAGTTTGTGTATATGAATGCATGGTTATGTGTTGCATGAGAATGACGTGATTGACTAGCATGAGTGGTATTGTGCCCATGTGATTGGGTTTGAGGTTGAACAACCTGTTTACCCAATTTGGTTTCTAATCTTTTAGACATAGCTTGCAGTTCATCAATCTTAATATTTAAGCCATAAATCTTAGTCATGGAAATCTTGTGTCTACTCTTTTCTTCAGCAAGCAACGTGCTGAGAGTAGTGATTTCTTGAGTTTGTTGCTCAATGCGTGCTTCAGCATCATGTAAGCTTAATTTAAGCTTGGATACTTCATCAGTGTCATTAGTGGGTGATGTGTTTCTAACATTATCAAGAAGTAAAGAAATTCTTTGTATCTCATCTTCTAGACTTTTGATTTTGTCCTTGGCATGCTTGTATTTACCGATGACCTTTTTGTGATCATCAAGTAAATTGGTGAAAGCATCGCCAAGTTCATCAAAAGAGAAGTCATCTAAAGTTTCGTTTGATACCTTGGTGGAATTTGCCATGAGGCACATATTTGCTTTGTCTTGAGGAGAGTTCTTTTCTTCCTCGGAGTCACTTGCTTCGCTTTCATGCCAAATGCTTGTGTTGGCATATCTTTTTGATGAGTTCTTCTTGTAGGGCTTTTCATACCGGTTGCTCTTCTTTAAGAACGGACAGTCTCTTCTGACGTGTCCAGTCTTTTTGCAACCATAGCAGGTTGGCTCTTCTTCATCGTCTTCTTGTGGTTCCTTCTTTCTTTGATTGAAGCGAAGGAATTTCTTGAAGTTACGTACCATGAGAGCTTGGTCTTCATCATCTGAGTTATCGTCTTCAGTCTCATCGTGATCAACCTTTCGTCGATGAGCTTTGAGTGCGATCTCCCTGGTCTTCGGAGCAGGCTCTTCGAAGTCCTTGAGGTCAAGCTCGTGAGTCATAAGCTTACCCATTAAGGTCTCCATTGCCATTGATGTGAGATCGTTTCCTTCTATGATGGCTGTCACCTTAGGGTTCCAAATCTTTGGTAGCCCTCTGAGCAGCTTACGAATCTTCTCGTGGTTTGAGTACTGCTTTCCAAGCGAGGATAAAGGGTTGATGATGTCGAGGAATCTTGTAAACATTTGAGTGATCGTCTCATTTGGCTTCATTTTGAAGGCTTCGTACTCTTGAGTGAGACGGCTTATTTTCGATTCCTTGACTTGAGTGGTTCCTTCATGCGTCACTTCTAGAAGTCTCCATACTTCATGAGCAGTGGTGCATGTAGAGACCCTGTTAAACTCATTCCTGTCTATAGCACAGAATAAAGCATTAATAGCCCTAGCATCTAGACTTGCCTATTTCTTCTCTTCGACAGAATATTTGTCGTGTGGTTTCTCAATGAGGTCACCATCGACAACTATTCTGGCGGGTTTTTTGTAACCGTCAGTTACGACAGTCCACAGGTCAAAGTCTAGAGACTTCAGATAAAAACTCATCCTTGTTTTCCAATATGTGTAGTTAGTCCCATCAAATAGGGGAGGCCTATGAGTGGACTGACCTTCACCATGATTGGAGATCAAGGATTGTGTGGTTGCCATGGATCAGCTCTTAGGATGTTAGTCCTTATAAAGAGAACAGAGCTCTGATACCAATTGAAGAACAGTTTGGCAACTCTAGAGGGGGGGTGAATAGAGTATATATATATATAATGACAAATTAAAAAATAACTCTTTCACGAACAATGAATAATCAGAGTAAAATACGGAATGTAAATGAAAGGCAAGAGAGCATACGCAAACACAGCAATTTTAACCTGGTTTCCCTCGTGGAGGACTAGTCCAGGCCTGAGAACTCTAGCTCAGGATTAAATCCACTATTTGTGAAATAGTAGCTTACAACCCGTGCCTTTACTTCAGAAGAGCACGTCAACTTCTTACAGAGAATCGCAGTGGCGATCGCTTGGAATTGTCCAAGCGACTTCTTCACTCTTGCACAAGAATCCTAACTGAGAGATGCTGAGCACTCGAGACTTAGGAGGCTTGTGGCTAGTAGATGGGAAGGGTATGGCTTATTGAGCTTGTAGGAGAGAAGAGAAGAGAAGATTGAGTGATTCAAAATGAGAGAATTCATGCCATATTTATACTGTTTTTAGGGGCAGAATTCGGCCAGAATTCGGGTAGGAAAATTCAAAAATTTGGCCGTTGGACAGCTAGCAACCAGCTAACCCTAAAATTAGGGTTCCTGATTTCTAGGGGACAGAGTTCGGTCCGAACTCTGTGTGGAGGCAGAGTTCGGCCCGAACTCTGTCTCCAGAGCACAGAGCTGGTTTTGAGGGGACCAGTGGGCAGTTTTTGGTTCAGTGGAGTTTAGGATTTGGGTAGGCTTATAGACTAAGTTCCAAGAGCTCAGCATTACTCAGAGTACATACTTCTAGACTCAATAAAATGTAAAAGTACAGACTCGAAAATATACTGAGAGCCGGAAACTGAGCTGTCGTCTGTCCTGAACTGAAAGCAAACGTCGTGTGTCGTATTGAATTTATACAGATATTATTTAGTCAATATAGTCAATATTTGGTTGACTGTGACTTTGTGTCAACAACTTGATCATCATTGTAATCACAAAGTCATCATCCAATGCTGTTGCCAGACAATAAAATGATCTGTCTTCGATCGTTTGAATTTTGCAACTTCGGAACCAATGTCGGAAGACGAAGACGAAGTATTGTATGCTTCTGTCAACATGGCCTCCCGAGACACTGGGGGTAGAAAGTGCTCCAAGCACGGCAAGCCTCGCCGGCCCAGCCAGCGGTATTTAGACTTACTCCAAGAATCTTCTGAAGGAGAATTTTGACATACCCGATCCCGTAGCCGAGATACAATCGGTCAAAGGAATCTTCTTCAAGAGCCTTCTGGTCATCTTCCTACTTCTCATTCGGGAGATGATTCCTTCTCTGATTATGATGCATACAGTGAAAGTTCTGAACAAACAGTATCTTCTACTATACCTAGAGAAATGACAGCTTATGATGTCAATGAAGATCCGGATGCTTCTAGTTCGGCTAATCAAGAACAACGAATTGCTGTACTAGAAAACAAGCTGAAGACCATGGCTGAAATGGTCGCAAGTATGTATTCTATCATTGTGGCCCAACATACAGTACCACCGACCGAACCTGCTATAATTCCTGAGGTCATAGCATCATCGGTGCCTATCAATGCAGGGCTGGGGGTAGTATCTCCTCAACTACCTCCTGTATAAATTCAACCCACACTCAGTCAGTCAGGTGCTGGGGGTAGCGCTTACCATGTTGTTCCTCCTACCACTCTGATTCTACCTGCTCCTTCTTCATCATCAGAAGACACGAATGAAGCTGTCAAGCTCTTGCGCACTCAGTTCGAGGCCTTCAAAGAGAAAGACAACCTACAGAGATTGGGGATCAAATAACCCTATCCAGATGAATGGAAGGAAGTTCCGTTTCCTCATAAGTACAAGATTCCTACAATTTCGCTGTTTAATGGCAGCACTTCTCCTAGTCAGTTTATTAACCACTTTGAGGTAATGACTGTCCAACTTCAACCAAATGATGCTCTTCTTACCAGAATATTCGTCGGCTGTTTAGCCAGAGTAGTATACGATTGGTACAGAAGCTTGCCCGAAGGCTGTATCACTTCCTTCACGGGTCTTAAACAAATATTCTTGGAACGATTTTATGAGGGAACCAACGACATGACTATGTCAGCCCTCAAAAAAATTAAACAAAGACATAATGAGACTGCTGAGAGTTTCATTGAAAGGTTCCGCCGAGAAGCTTTAAAGATGCCTCCCGGGACTCCGGCCGCTGTCACCATAGATACCTGCAAGACAAATCTTTTGCCTATTATCAGCATGTAGACAGGCTCAACTCAATTCCAAGACTGGCCATCTTTTATTATCAATGCTAAAGCAGCTGAAATTAGCGCTGACAAGTTCAAACAGCTAGGGGTACACATGTCTAACCCCGACCGGGATGAACATCAGACATCAGGTAGCGGTAATCACCAGAACAACCACAAGAATAAAGAGACTTTGAATATCAATTTGAAGAGCAAAGAATCTCTGGCTGTAAACGTGGCTCCACCCACATCTACTTCTACTTCTTCTGCCCCTCCACCAAGGGAACCTCGTCCTAAAGTGGAATACTCCTTTGACGAGAATGACACTGCGAGTATCTTTGATTGCTTAATTAAAAGCAATAAGCTCCAACTCCCAGACCCGAAGAAACCTGAGGAAGTCGTTAAGACCGATCATCCCAAATATTATGTCTATCATAGGTTCATTGAGCATCCCACTCGAGCATGCTATGTGCTCAAAGGCAAGATACAAGAGCTAGTCAACGCTGGTGTTGTCACTCTGCAGCAAGACGAGAAGACTATTACTGCAAACATGGTCTCAGTCCAGTTCGGTAACTTTCCTCCACAGTTGATACAGTATGGTGTCATTCCTATCCCTAAGGTCACTCTTGAGATCGAGGATCTCCCTCCTTCACGAAGTGAAGGTCTCGTCCCTTTATCTCTTGACAATGGTGAGATTATGTAGATTCATCCTGATCTTGCTTCAGAGTTCGAAGTTCTTTCTTCTTTCAAGAAGAAAGAACACTACAAGGGTAAGACAAAGACTTACAATATGGTGTCTTTTGACCCCATAGTTGAAGAAAAAATCCTGTTGGGCACCAGGTCAGGGAAAGCCTATCTACGGGAGTATCTCGAAACTCAGGAGAATCCGGCTTCTTCCTCTGAGTCTACTCCAGTACAATCTGTGTCTACTGAAGACATCCCTTCTGCATCCTCACCGGTTGTAGTACCCATTCCCCCTAAGCCAACGACAGCCGACAAAGGCAAACAACAAGTCCGCTTTGATAAGCCTTTGAAGAAGTCAAATCCCTCCGGACTTGAAAAGCCATACAATTTTGATATCTTGGCTCAACTAGCCAATACACCGGCCAGGCTGTCAATCTTCGAGCTCTTGCGCCTCTCCAAAGAGACTCGAAAAACTCTGAGTGAAGCTCTAATGCAGGCAGAAACCTATCTAGCTCTTCTAAAGAAGCCTACAACAGAGCCTGTCTCTTGCCTCTATTGTCACAGTGTGTTGGAATTGATTCCAAACATTACCTTCACACAGGATGATATGCTGATGGAAGATAATAGGCATGATCATCCTCTATACTATACATGATATGTCGACTCAATGAAAGTCGATCGTATTCTGATAGATCCAGGGTCAGCACTCAGCATTATGCCGAAGACAATGCTAAATGCATTGAAGATCCCAGTGCATAGTCTTTCTAGCACAATCACCACCATCTTGGGGTTCAACCAAGGAAGAAGTGAACCTCTGGACAATATTCGCCTAAATCTCCAAATAGGCAATCTTCGCACAAAAGTGACCTTCTACATTATAGACAACCTTGGTTGTTCTTACAATGCTTTGTTGGGAAGTCTATTTTTGCTTGAGCACAACAATGTTCCGTCTACTCTCTATCAATGTTTCAAATATGTTGATGACAATGGGGAGGTCCAAAAGTAGGTTACGGATCTCTATCCTTTCAAGGGTGTCGAGGCATACTACAACGATGCTCGTATGTACAAGGATGAATTTATGAAGGTTGTACTGGCTCTAGACACTGAAGAAGAACAAGAAGCAGTGCCCAAAGACACTCTCATCATACCTGTCAAAAGGCGTGTTTCTCATCCTCAGTCCTCCAAATCACTGGCTATTCACTTGCCAGTCCAGAAGCAACCAACCGATGATGGTCAAGATAAAAAGGAGCTCACCTCTTCTGAGCCACTTGTTATCGACTTACGTCGTAACAAGGATAAAAGGCAGCTCACCTCTTCTGAGCCACTTATTATTGATTCATCTCATAACAAGGATAAAAGGGAGCTCACCTCATCTGAGCCACTTATTATTGACCTTCGTCGTAACAAGCCTCCTCCACGTTCTTCTTCTTCTTCTCCTCGTGTAATCAATCTGACCAAGTCTGCTAAGGCTAAGGGTCATGTTGTTAATACAGATGTACAAATCAATGAAAAAGCATCTATATTCCAGTATATTGATGTCATTTATCATGCTAAATACTATTTGGATATGTTAGATAGCTTCCAGTCATTTACCATGGGAATTGTACAGTCTCTTCAAACAGAGGTTTCATTTGAACACCCAGATGATTCATATCGTATTGTTCCTGCTCGAAAGAAAGGCAAAAGTCCAATATTTTTAGTAAAGGACCAGAACAAAAATTCAGCTATACGGATGATAGCAAAAGCAACGATATAAGACATCTCCAACTTCGTCGTTACAGTCAATAATAAAAAGATATCATCCGAAAGATGGGTTATTGATTTCAAGAATGGACTCAACTACGGCAAGGGTAGACGAACTCCTATCCGTACAACTGTTCCGAAAGGAAATTCAGAAATGTATTACAGCAGGACTAAAAGAGGTCTCGGATATACTTCACCTCCAGTATTATCTCCAGCAGTCTCCGAATCTGATAGTGAAGAGCGCTCTAATTCCTCTGATTTTAGATCATGGGACTCTGATACTAGCATTGGTCAAGTTCATCGGCTGATCATATCATCTAACATGGTCTCCGTTGAACTTCCAGAAGGATATGACGAGGATATTGAAGAAAATCTCGAAGCAGATCCTTGGGTTCAATGAATGGATACCCAGTTGGAACTCCGATTTGAACAAAGAGAACCTTCTACTGAAGATCAATTGGTTCAAATTGATGTAGGAGAAAGCAGGTCACCTCGTCCAATATTCATCAGCAAGAACCTCCCAAAGACAGATAAGCAAGAATTAGTTCTTCTTATTCAAGAATACATTAATGTCTTTGCTTGCAGTTACGAAGACATGCCAGGTTTAGATCCCAAAGTTGCTACTCATAAATTGAATATTTTGCCTAATGTAAAACCAGTCAAACAACAACAACGGCGCTTCAAGCCAGAAATGATGGACGTAATTGATGATGAAGTCAAGAAGCTTGTCGCTTGTGGCTTTATTCGAGAAGAACAACATCCAGATTGGGTAGCCAACGTTGTTCCAGTTCTAAAGAAAACCGACAAAGTTTGAGTCTACATCGACTTTTGGGATCTTAACGAAGCCTGTCCAAAAGATGAATTTCCTCTCCCTATCACAGACGTCATGATTGACAACACTTGTGGGTTTGAGCGGATATCCTTCATGGATGGATTCTCTGGATACAATCAGATTCGGATGAATCCCAAAGATGAAAAACACACTTCTTTCCGCACTCCTCGCGAAATCTATTGCTACACAGTAATGTCGTTTGGTCTCAAGAATGCTGGTGCAAGTTACCAACGAGCCATGAGTACCATCTTTCGAGATCACTTGCGCAAGACTGTCGAATGCTATGTCGATGATATTGCCGTCAAGAGTCATTTAAAGGAAGATCACATCCAAGACTTGAGAACAATCTTCAATCTGATACGCCAACATCAACACAAAATGAATCCCACCAAGTCATTCTTGGGTGTCTCTAGTAGCAAATTTCTCAGCTTCGTCATTACCTCTAAGGGTATACACGTGAATCCCGAGAAGATCGAAGCCATTCAAGAGATGCGTCCTCCACGCAACCTAAAAGAGCTACGAGGATTCCAAGGTCGACTTGTGTACATCAGGAGGTTCATTTCAAATCTGGCTGGACGCTGTAGGCCATTTACTTAGCTAATGAAGAAGGGTGTATCTTTCATTTGGACCGAAGAGTGTCAACGAGCATTCGAAGATATAAAGTAATATCTCATGAACCCACCAGTCTTGGTGCTACCGATTTCAGGCATACCATTCTTAATGTATGTCCATGCTATGGATCATTCATTGGGTCTTTACTTGCCCAAAAGAACAAAGAAGGTCATGAACAGGCTATCTATTATCTCAGTCGTACTATGATTGGTGCTGTATACGTTATAGTTCGGTTGAAAAAGAATGCCTAGCACTTATGTTTGCTATTCAAAAGACAAGGCATTACATCATTGGACAAACCATTCATGTCATATCCCGATTTAATCCTCTTCGGGTACTCATGAAGAAGCCCAGCACACTCAATTCTCGACTGGCTACATGGGCCATTCTGCTAGCCCAATATGACATGGTATATGTACCTCAAAAATCTGTTAAAGGTCAAGCACTGGCGGATTTCTTAGCAGCTCATCCCGTTCCAGAGACATCCAAGCTCTATGATAAAATTCCAGACGAGACTTTGGAATCAAATACAATCTCCGAAGAATTTTCTACTTGGCGTCTATTCTTTGACGGTGCATCCAGGATCGGACCCAATGGTGCCATTGTCGCAGAAATTAGAGTTTTCCTTGTTTCTCCAGACGGGTCAACTATTCAAAGAGCTTACTCCCTAAATGAACCTTGCTCTAACAACGTAGCTGAATACAATGCTTTACTCATCGGTCTTCAGTTAGCCAAACAACTGGACGTCGAATATCTTGAGGTCTATGGCGATTCTAAGCTGGTGGTTAACCAGGTTAGAGGAACCTATGAAGTTCGCCATCAAGATCAAGTGTCATACCATGAAGCGGCAATCAGCAAGGCTGCATCATTCAAAGCCTTCTTTATCGTATATGTTCGTCGAGTTTGCAATACTGATGCAGATGCTTTGGCTAATCTTGCAGCAGTCCTAGCCATCCCTATTAAAAGACAACAGGTGGTGGTTGTCTCTAATCGGGAATTGTTTTGTATTGAAAACAATCGAAATATTGAGTTCAGTAACTTCACTGAAGCCAATTTTATCAATGAAGATTGGAGAGTTCCTTTCATCAATTTCGTACTTCACGACATACTTCCTGAAGATCTTAAGGAGGCTACGAGTGTTCGACGATGATCTCTCCGGTTATACTACAATCAAACCACCAAGACTCTCTATCAGCGGACTTATGACGGTCTTCTTCTGTGCTGTCTCGCTGGTGATGAAGCAAAGCAAGTGTTACGTGAAGCTCATGATGGTGTCTGTGGAGCACATCAACCCGGTCCTAAGCTACAAGATCGCATCCGACGCATGGGTTACTACTGGCCCTCTATGGTATCAGATGCCATCGAATATACAAGAAAATATCAAGCCTGTCAAATCCATGCAGATTTTATCCATCAACCTTCGGAATTTCTGCATCCGACTGCTGCTTCCTGGCCGTTCAAAGCTTGGGGCATGGACATTATAGGTCGTATCAATCCTCCTTCTTCTAGAGGACATCGGTTCATATTAGCAATAACCGACTACTTCTCCAAATGGGCTGAAGTTATACCCCTAGCTGAAGTTAAAACCAGCAGTGTTATCAACTTCATCAAACACCATATCATCTATAGATTTGGTGTACCTCGAAGGATCATCCATGACAACGGACCACAGTTCATCAGTCAGAAGTTCACAAGGTTCAGTGATGATCATCGGATTGACAATGTCGCTTCGACAGCCTACAATCCTGCTGCTAATGGCTTGGCTGAAGCCTTCAACAAAACCATTATCAAGCTCCTCAAGAAGTTTGTATCTACTAACAAACAGAATTGGAGTGAAAAGCTTGGAAAATGTCTTTGGGCTTATCGTACTAGAGTCCGCAACCCCACAGGCTGTACACCCTTCTCTCTTGTGTACGGCTATGAAGCTGTTCTTTCTTTGGAAATTCAAGTCCCATCCTTAAGGGTTGCCATCGCTAATGAGCTCACTATGGAGAACAATGATCTTCTTCGACTTCAAGAATTGGAGGCACTCGACGAGAAGCGGTTAATGGCTCAACAGCATATTGAGTTATATCAAGCCCGCATCTTGAAGACTTTCAATCGTAAAGTTAAAGTCAGAGCCTTTTTGAAAGGAGAACTCGTTCTGACAGTCAATGTCCCATAACTATGACTCATTCGAGCAAAGGCAAATTCGACGCGTAGTAGGAAGGTCCATATATCGTGAGCAAAGTCTTCTCAAATGGAGCCTACCAACTCACAGAATTGGATGGTCGAGTTGCAATGATGCCCATCAATGGCAAATTCCTAAAAAAGTATTATGTATAAATGTAAAAGAGAGTTCTTGTAATCATCAGACAAGTTCAAAAATAAAATTTGATTTTATTTCATCATGAATGATAGTACGTAATATCAAGGAAGGTCACTATCATCTTTCTCAAAATCGGGACGCGGGCCACTGCCATCCTTATAGAAGACATGGTCGACGAAAGAGCCGAAAATATCCTTGCTCGAACCTACTAGGAACTTGCAAGCAGCGATCCTCATGGCCTCTTCTTCTTCCGTCCTTCCTGGTTCAAGAAGAAAGTCCAAGACATCCCTTGGCGACTTGGGTGCAGACGAACCTTCGCCCGCTTTTATCCGCTTTGGCTGGCTGGTATCGGTAGGACGTTGCTCCGAGCGTTCAACCTTTGGAGTGATCTCAGCCTTCTTGGATGCATCTCCAGACGACATTTTTTATGTTGAAAAGTGAAAGTGATCGTTCCATCTAAATTTCTGTTCTATTTATAGACAGAGATTCTTGAAAACAACGAAGCGATACGTTCATCACATGCATCCGACGGTTCGTCCGTTCATCACATTCATCCGACGGTTCATCCGTTCATTACATTCATTCGACGGTTCGCTATTTCATTCCATTCATCCGACGGTTTGTCCGTTCATCACATCCATTTGACAGTTCACTTGTTCATTCGACGGTTCGCCTGTTCATTCCATTCATCCGACGGTTCGTCCGTTTATTCCATTCATCCGACGGTTCGCCCGTTTATCACATTCATTTGACAGTTCACCTGTTCATCCGACGGTTCACCCGTTCATTATATTCATTCGACGGTTCGCCTGTTCATTCCATTCATCCGATGGTTCGTCCGTTCATCATATTCATTTGACAGTTCACCTGTTCATTCGACGGTTCTCCTGTTCATTCCATTCATCCGACGGTTCGCCCGTTCATTCCATTCATCCGATGGTTTGCCCGTTCATCACATTCATTTGACAGTTCACTTATTCATCCGAAGGTTTACCCATTCATTACATTCATTCGACGGTTCGTCTGTTCATTCCATTCATCCGACGGTTCACCCGTTCATTCAATTCATTTGACGGTTCATCCGTTCATCTCGACGATTTATTTCGTTAATACATTTTGACGATTTATTTTCGTTCATTCATTCATCTATCCACATCAGCAACTTGTCATCCTTGATTAAGTTGTCTACTGAAATAATGGTATTCGACAAATTATATTCTGCCATGTTCATATTACCTCTGAGCAGATATAATAAATATAATTATTTTCTAAAATCAAAAAATATAGCATGTCCTGCACCTCTGAATATATTTTCTATCGTTATTATTTATATCTGAATAAGATATGCAATAAATAATAGAGCCACAAAAATATCTTTTTTATTGATCAAAATTGAAAGACATTACAAAGATACATATCACAAAATAAGAAGATACAAAGGGTCTTTCTATTCGGCCGACGGAGTCATCAGGCTGGCCGTCTGCTGCTTTAAAGTTTGTAGTCGCTCCTCACGAGAGTCCATCACTCGCCTCCTAGCTTCCTCCATCCCAGACTTATCATCGAAGGTTGGCAGGGTTACTAGTTTTCTAGTGATTTTAGCTTGATGAGTTGCAACATACTCATCTCTTTCTTGTGTCAGAACACCCAGTTGTTGAACTGCAGCCTGATGTTGGGTGGCCTCATCCTCCAGAGCAAGTTGAACAATTCTTAACTTTTTTTGAAGGCGGGCAGATTCTGCTTGCAGCTCAGCAACACTCCTTTCCTTCTCTTCAGCAAAAGATGCCACTGTTTCCATTTGGGAATTATACTCAGCAGACTTGGTAGTAAAAGTATCCAAGAGAATTTGGAAATTAACTTTCGCTACCGCAGCCTCTTGAGACATCTTTTTAAATTCGGCCTGCACAAAGGGTTCCACCTCCCCCTATTAAGCTCTTTGTAGGTCCTGACTGATGCCTCCAACTCTTCTAGTATATGATCAAAAAAATAGCCTGAGCTTCGTCGCCCTGACTGCGGATGGCATTGACTAGATAAGAGGTTGGACCTCTAACTGTGGAAAAAACAGCCTCTTCTTTCTCTATCACCCTATCTATTAAGTGTCCCAGCAAAGTAAAGAAGAGTTTGGTGAAGGAGTTTATGATAAATTGGTTAGTAGCCAGGGCCCCAGGCGTAGCAGCTACTCCCATTGACGATGAAGCAGTAGGCATCTGTACAGATAGACGTACAACTTCTTGCTAATGAGCTCACTATGGAGAACAATGATCTTCTTCGACTTCCAGAATTGGAGGCACTCGACGAGAAGCGGTTAATGGCTCAACAACATATTGAGTTATATCAAGCCCGCATCTTGAAGACTTTCAATCGCAAAGTTAAAGTCAGAGCCTTTTTGAAAGGAGAACTCGTTCTGACAGTCAGACGTCCCATGACTATGACTCATTCGAGCAAAGGCAAATTCGACACGTAGTGGGAAGGTCCATATATCGTGAGCAAAGTCTTCTCAAATGGAGCCTACCAACTCACAGAATTGGATGGTCGAGTTGCAATGATGCCCATCAATGGCAAATTCCTAAAAAAGTATTATGTATAAATGTAAAAGAGAGTTCTTGTAATCATCAGACAAGTTCAAAAATAAAATTTGATTTTATTTCATCATGAATGATAGTACGTAATATCAATGAAGGTCACTATCATCTTTCTCAAAATCGGGACACGGGCCACTGCCATCCTTAAAGAAGACATGGTCGATGAAAGAGCCGAAAACATCCTTGCTCGAACCTACTAGGAACTTGCAAGCAGCGATCCTCATGGCCTCTTCTTCTTTCGTCCTTCCTGGTTCAAGAAGAAAGTCCAAGACATCCCTTGGCGACTTGGGTGCAGACGAACCTTCGCCCGCTTCTATCCGCTTTGGCTGGCTGGTATCGGTAGGACGTTGCTCCGAGCGTTCAACCTTCGGAGTGATCTCAGCCTTCTTGGATGCATCTCCAGACGACATTTTTTATGTTGAAAAGTGAAAGTGATCGTTCCATCTAAATTTTTGTTCTATTTATAGACAGAGATTCTTGAAAACAACGAAGCGATACGTTCATCACATGCATCCGACGGTTCGTCCGTTCATCACATTCATCCGACGGTTCATCCGTTCATTACATTCATTCGACGGTTCGCTATTTCATTCCATTCATCCGACGGTTTGTCCGTTCATCACATCCATTTGATAGTTTACTTGTTCATTCGACGGTTCACCTGTTCATTCCATTCATCCGACGGTTCGTCCGTTTATTCCATTCATCCGACGGTTCGCCCGTTCATCACATTCATTTGACAGTTCACCTGTTCATCCGATGGTTCATCCGTTCATTATATTCATTCGACGGTTCGCCCGTTCATTCCATTCATCCGATGGTTCGTCCGTTCATCATATTCATTTGACAGTTCACCTGTTCATTCGACGGTTCTCCTGTTCATTCCATTCATCCGACGGTTCGCCCGTTTATTCTATTCATCCGATGATTTGCCCGTTCATCACATTCATTTGACAGTTTACTTGTTCATCCGAAGGTTCACCCATTCATTACATTCATTCGACGGTTCGCCTGTTCATTCTATTCATCCGACGGTTCACCCGTTCATTCAATTCATTTGACGGTTCATCCGTTCATCTCGACGATTTATTTCGTTAATATATTTTGACGATTTATTTTTGTTCATTCATTCATCCATCCACATCAGCAACTTGTCATCCTTGATTAAGTTGTCTACTGAAATAATGGTATTCGACAAATTATATTCTGCCATGTTCATATTACCTCTGAGCAGATATAATAAATATAATTATTTTCTAAAATCAAAAAATATAGCATGTCCTACACCTCTGAATATATTTTCTATCGCTATTATTTATATCTGAATAAGATATGCAATAAATAATAGAGCCACAAAAAATATCTTTTTTATTGATCAAAATTGAAAGACATTACAAAGATACATATCACAAAACAAGAAGATACAAAGGGTCTTTCTATTCGGCCGACGGAGTCATCAGGCTGGCCATCTGCTGCTTTAAGGTTTGTAGTCGCTCCTCACGAGAGTCCATCACTCGCCTCCTAGCTTCCTCCATCCCAGACTTATCATCGAAGGTTGGCAGGGTTACTAGTTTTCTAGTGATTTCAGCTTGATGAGTTGCAACATACTCATCTCTTTCTTGAGTCAGAACACCCTGTTGTTGAACTGCAGCCTGATGTTGGGTGGCCTCATCCTCCAGAGCAAGTTGAACAATTCTTAACTTTTTTTGAAGGCGGGCAGATTCTGCTTGCAGCTCAGCAACACTCCTTTCCTTCTCTTCAGCAAAAGATGCCACTGTTTCCATTTGGGAATTATACTCAACAGACTTGGTAGTAAAAGTATCCAAGAGAATTTGGAAATTAACTTTCGCTACCGCAGCCTCTTGAGACATCTTTTTAAATTCGGCCTGCACAAAGGGTTCCACCTCCCCCTATTAAGCTCTTTGTAGGTCCTAACTGATGCCTCCAACTCTTCTAGTATATGATCAAAAAAAATAGCCTGAGCTTCGTCGCCCTGACTGCGGATGGCATTGACTAGATAAGAGGTTGGACCTCTAACTGTGGAAAAAACAACCTCTTCTTTCTCTATCACCCTATCTATTAAGGGTCACAGCAAAGTAAAGAAGAGTTTGGTGAAGGAGTTTATGATAAATTGGTTAGCAGCCAGGGCCCCAGGCGTAGCAGCTACTCCCATTGACGATGAAGCAGTAGGCGTCTGTACAGATAGACGTACAACTTCTTGCTAATGAGCTCACTATAGAGAACAATGATCTTCTTCGACTTCAAGAATTGGAGGCACTCGACGAGAAGCGGTTAATGGCTCAACAGCATATTGAGTTATATCAAGCCCGCATCTTGAAGACTTTCAATCGCAAAGTTAAAGTCAGAGCCTTTTTGAAAGGAGAACTCGTTCTGACAGTCAGACGTCCCATGACTATGACTCATTCGAGCAAAGGCAAATTCGACGCGTAGTGGAAAGGTCCATATATCGTGAGCAAAGTCTTCTCAAATGGAGCCTACCAACTCACAGAATTGGATGGTCGAGTTGCAATGATGCCCATCAATGGCAAATTCCTAAAAAAGTATTATGTATAAATGTAAAAGAGAGTTCTTGTAATCATCAGACAAGTTCAAAAATAAAATTTGATTTTATTTCATCATGAATGATAGTACGTAATATAAAGGAAGGTCACTATCATCTTTCTCAAAATCGGGACGCGGGCCACTGCCATCCTTATAGAAGACATGGTCGACGAAAGAGCCGAAAACATCCTTGCTCGAACCTACTAGGAACTTGCAAGCAGCGATCCTCGTGGCCTCTTCTTCTTCCGTCCTTCCTGGTTCAAGAAGAAAGTCCAAGACATCCCTTGGCGACTTGGGTGCAGACGAGCCTTAGCCCGCTTCTATCCGCTTTGGCTGGCTGGTATCGGTAGGACGTTGCTCCGAGCGTTCAACCTTCGGAGTGATCTTAGCCTTCTTGGATGCATCTCCAGACGATATTTTTTATGTTGAAAAGTGAAAGGGATCGTTCCATCTAAATTTCTGTTCTATTTATAGACAGAGATTCTTGAAAACAACGAAGCGATACGTTCATCATATGCATCCGACGGTTCGTCCGTTCATCACATTCATCCGACGGTTCATCCGTTCATTACATTCATTCGACGGTTCGCTATTTTATTCCATTCATCCGACGGTTTGTTCGTTCATCACATCCATTTGATAGTTTACTTGTTCATTCAACGGTTCACCTGTTCATTCCATTCATCCGACGGTTCGTCCGTTTATTCCATTCATCCGACGGTTCACCCGTTCTTCACATTCATTTGACAGTTCACCTGTTCATCCGACGGTTCATCCGTTTATTATATTCATTCGACGGTTCGCCCGTTTATTCCATTCATCCGATGGTTCGTCCGTTCATCATATTCATTTGACAGTTCACCTGTTCATTCGATGGTTCTCCTGTTCATTCCATTCATCCAACGGTTCGCCCGTTCATTCTATTCATCCGATGGTTTGCCCGTTCATCACATTCATTTGACAGTTCACTTGTTCATCCGAAGGTTCACCCATTCATTACATTCATTCGACGGTTCGCCTGTTCATTCTATTCATCCGACGGTTCACCCGTTCATTCAATTCATTTGACGGTTCATCCGTTCATCTCGACGATTTATTTCGTTAATACATTTTGACGATTTATTTTTGTTCATTCATTCATCCATCCACATCAGCAACTTGTCATCCTTGATTAAGTTGTCTACTAAAATAATGGTATTCGACAAATTATATTCTGCCATGTTCATATTACCTCTGAGCATATATAATAAATAAAATTATTTTCTAAAATCAAAAAATATAGCATGTCCTGCACCTCTGAATATATTTTCTATCGCTATTATTTATATCTGAATAAGATATGCAATAAATAATAGAGGCACAAAAAATATCTTTTTTATTGATCAAAATTGAAAGACATTACAAAGATACATATCACAAAACAAGAAGATACAAAGGGTCTTTCTATTCGGCCGACGGAGTCATCAGGCTGGCCATCTGCTGCTTTAAAGTTTGTAGTCGCTCCTCACGAGAGTCCATCACTCGCCTCCTAGCTTCCTCCATTCCAGACTTATCATGGAAGGTTGGCAGGGTTACTAGTTTTCTAGTGATTTCAGCTTGATGAGTTGCAACATACTCATCTCTTTCTTGAGTCAGAACACCCAGTTGTTGAACTGCAGCCTGATGTTGGGTGGCCTCATCCTCCAGAGCAAGTTGAACAATTCTTAACTTTTTTTGAAGGCGGGCAGATTCTGCTTGCAGCTCAGCAACACTCCTTTCCTTCTCTTCAGCAAAAGATGCCACTGTTTCCATTTGGGAATTATACTCAGCAGACTTGGTAGTAAAAGTATCCAAGAGAATTTGGAAATTAACTTTCGCTACCGCAGCCTCTTGAGACATCTTTTTAAATTCGGCCTGCACAAAGGGTTCCACCTCCCCCTATTAAGCTCTTTGTAGGTCCTGACTGATGCCTCCAACTCTTCTAGTATATGATAAAAAAAATAGCCTGAGCTTCGTCGTCCTGACTGCGGATGGCATTGACTAGATAAGAGGTTGGACCTCTAACTGTGGAAAAACCAGCCTCTTCTTTCTCTATCACCCTATCTATTAAGGGTCCCAGCAAAGTAAAGAAGAGTTTGGTGAAGGAGTTTATGATAAATTGGTTAGTAGCCAGGGCCCCAGGCGTAGCAGCTACTCCCATTGACGATGAAGCAGTAGGCGTCTGTACAGATAGACGTGCATCTTCTTGCACGTTAGTGGAGGGCTCTTTAGATAAGGGAGCCATGGTTGAGCTAGCTGCTCCTCCAGAATGTTCTTCTGCAAAATCGAACGAATCTTATCATTAGCAACCAATCGAAAAAATCCAAAAGTAAAAGCAATCTTACCATGGCTTGGTTCAGCAATAAGTCTTTCAACTGTCGGCGCAGGTTCCAACCTTGCAGAAGTAGCCTCAAACATCAGTGCCTGGCTACTACCCGCCTCGGAGCCACCCGAGAAATGTCGGCTACCACTAGCTCTTACCGCTATTGGTACTATATCTGTACATGGAGGAGGAATTGGAGATGATTCAATTTCTGCATGGATAAGAAATAGAGATGTCAGCCATTTAATCTATGAAAAAAATTGATAATCTCATTCAATACCCTTGGGATCGACAGTAGTAGTTTCTTCCGGTGCTACTTTCTCATCCACATTCTTTTCTGGAGACATATACACCTCAATATCCTTTTCAGGATCCAGTGTGTCATTAACAGCTTTGGAAGATATATAGACATCATTGTCCTCTTCTGGGTTTAAAGTATCATCAACAGCTTCTGTTGATGTATCTTCATTGCTTATACTATCTTCTGGTGCTTCCTCACTGGCAGTGGCGGCGGCTGCTTGATCGACATCATCCTGCAGACCGAAGTCGCAATCATTTAGAGTTTTCACCGCAAGAGAAGGAGATCGCAAAACTTCATCATCCCTTTGCTCAGCCTCAACCTCATTCCTCTGCTCAGCTTCAGTCTCATTCCTCTGTTCAGCCTCAGCCTCATCCCTCTGCTCAACCTTGTCCCTCTGCTCCGGACTAGGAGTTTCCTGTCTAGGCTCGGAGGCAGGTGTAGGGGATGACATGGTGATTCCCGTAACAGCACTAGCCACCACCAAGGACAAGATTTGTCTCGAAGGAGTGACCACCCTCTTTCTTCTTCTGGAGGCCAGTTTCTTTCTATGAAGAGGTCTCTCTGGACTCTCCACATCCACTACATCGACCTGCTTTGAATAAGAGGTCGGCGTAGTCGCTTCTTCTCTTTAGGTCGACTCGACCAGTTGCTGAGATTGTGACCTGGTGGTGACCTTCTCTGATGGATCTAGGATAAGTTTCTTCTTTGCAACCGGAGAAGAAGGTTCGTCAATCCTTCTCTTTCTCTCTTTGGCTGGAGATTTGACAACTTTTAAAGAAATTCGTAAAGGTTCGTTGACCTCCTCAGGGAAGTTAGCTTCCCTTAAGGCTTCCAACGGGTCATCCACTGGCTCATGCTCTTCGTCATTACCTGGAGCTGATATAACAGTTGCTTCCTTCTTCAATCGCGTCGCTGTCGCGAAGCTATCTACAAGGCTGAAGTTCTCGGAGAATGTATTCGCTGTTGTGTAAAAAAATAAATATGTGTATAACATCCGGGGGGCGTGATCACTCTTGGTCGGCATCGAGAACACTGTTCTTGTGTCTCGAGCATCATAATAAGCCCAAGCCCTGGTGCCATCAATCAGATAACCTTTTTCTTGTAGGCAAGTTATAGTATTGCCTACGTGGAATTGGTCATAGCCAAATTGCCGTGCGAAACGACTGGGAAGATAAGGTTCCAAGTAACATTCCTCTTCAAATCTATAGACCAAATATGATGGTCGAATCGTCTTCAGCCACTCAAATACTATACGACCTAGGGGCTGTCTCCCAAGATCAACTAGATTTGTTGACATATGTTCATAACCAGTTGGAGGAGCAAAGCAGTAGAAATTCTACCCCTTCCTAAGGTTCAAAGCACGTCTGTAATCTTTCAGACTAGTGTATACCCATTTACTCCGAAAGAATCTCCGTAAATAGCTACCGCCGGCTGCTCACATATCAGGGTTCATCAATAACGGATGGTGCAGAAGCAACCATCCGAACAAATAAGTATAGGACAGCTCCAGTCGAGGGAAGTTTCCCTTTTTGCCTTTTTATTTGAGCATCGATTCAACGTAAAGATGAAGATCAACGTTTATTCTGCAGGTCATCACCGACAACAGATCCATCTGGTAGCCAAAGACTAACCGGACAGCAGCAAAGAGCACGCCGTGATGGAAGCGGCCGACAATGCTCGCTCCCGGGACGACGAATCGTCGGAGCCAATATGTGAGGAAATCCGCCAACTGGGCTTCCTTTGACATGGGCCTATAGCCCAGCCTTATGAAACTTTCAATAACATCTCCTGTTTTGAAAGGAGGATATTGAAGTTCATCATCGACCCAGATGTCCATTTCTTTGTTCTCCTCCATCAGTCTGATCACCTCACTATAGTTGAGTGGCTTGAAAAAGCTAGGGTTACACTTATCATGATCCTTAATCTTCTTCTCTACGATATGGTTAAGAAACAGATATGGCAACCACTTTGATGAGTAGCACGTACCAGAAGAACCACTTTTATAATACAGGGAGCAGATCTTATAATGACACAGCAGTTCTTCAAAAACGTCCACCATTTCAGCATTTTTTCGACGAAGTCGGTCCAATTCATCATTTGTTGGAACAAATTTCTCATAGGACAAGTCCCCCATTGGCAAACCTGAGATATACTTTATCTCATGTAGAGCTAGTCCAATTTCTCTACAGGGTGTTATAAAAGTTTCTGTCCTAAAGTTATACCTCTCTACCAAAGCAAGAAACAGATGAGGGTTGGGATGAAAGCCATATCCAGTAGAGAATATCGACTGGAAAAGCTCAATTTCTTTGAGCCTATCTTCGAACTGAACCAATATCTAATTGGATATACAGTTCCATCTTTTATTGTCTGGGTTCACCAGACCTGTCAGTCGGATGTCCTGATCCGGGTATCTTCCTTCGACTCTCGCAAACTTGTTCGCGAAGATTGGTGTTCTAACTGGCAGCAGCAGGGAAGAGTTCTCTGGCGGAATACAACCAGGCTTTAATCCTCTACGCAGTGAACTATGACTCTCAGAGGAGCTGTAGAACATATCCTTATTGTTCGACCCCTTCTTTACATAGATGTTCCCTGTTTTGGCTTGTTGGAGAGGTGTAATATCCCAGTCCATTCTCCTGGGATAACTCGCATGAGCATAGCGAGCTAAGGGAAGACACCTGGAAGTCTCAGGCAAAAGTATTCTTTTCTCGGCTCTCTGAAGGAGTCTCTATTCGACTCATAGTCTTGGCTGAGAACACTTATCAATAGCCTCACCAAATAGAAACAGGGGTTTCTTGTGAATAATGGCATCGACAGTCTGCAGAGGCTGCCCATTCATCAGACTTAATAAAGTTTCGTTGCCTTGTGCTACTAAGATGGTTTGGCGGGAAGATGGTAGAGCATATTGGAGAAATGATACATGGAACAAATCTTCTTTAAACTCTGGTTCAGCAAGGGTCCCTGCAAAGATTTCATAGTCCGGGTCTTCTCTGATGTTAACTGCATCAAACAGAAAGACAAAATTCAGTACATGCAAAATTAAAGATTCTGTCCAAAAAAATCAGTAAATTACGCAAGCGTCAGATTGCGCTGTCTGTAAAACATTAGATTATGCAAACAAACAGCTTCTATGCTCAAACTGTCCAGTTGCACCAACATATTCACTTGAGCAAGCCATCAGATTGCACTAACAAGCTTGCTTAAGACAACAGTTTGCGCTGACAGACTTGCGCAAACCGATAGAGTGCGCTGACTTTTGTCAGCGCTTTCCAACCGATTGCGCAAGAAAATAGTCTTCATAAAAATAAAAACTATTAGGTTTGTGCAACCGAAACCCTAAACAGGGTGGAGCAATATAACCAAATCTCTAAAAAGAGATAGGTTTGAAGATTCAATCATGTCGAAGAACCCTAAAAAGGGTTTTTGATCGATCGACTACCTTGTAGTGTGGGATGACCGACTTCGTGTCGAGAGATGCGCGGCGGAGCCCGAGTCGAAGACTCGACGGGGGCTTTGCCCTTGTCGGTGGTGGATCGTTTTGGAGCCATTAGTGTCGACGGGGAAGAAGAAGAAGAGTCGGAGTGGGCTCAGGAATTTTCTCTCTTGAACAAAGTGGAAGCGAGTAAAGAATAACAGAAGGAAGAAGAAGAACTATTTATAGTTTCTCTAAAGAAATGGTTGCCTCGGATTGTGCCAAAGAAATAGGAGCTGACTCCTCCAATTGCGCAGACAAGTCATCACATGAGCAACTTTACTTAAAAACCAAAATTCTAAGTATTTCAAAAACTTTGAATATCTTCAAGTTTCGAAAACTTTGAAGGGGGTCTTGTAGGTCCTAAAAATCAAGTTGCACCCATCAACAAAGCCATGAAATTCAAAGTATGCATCCTTCAAATGAATTATGCAGAAGACAGATTACGTACCATCTTAATTGTGCAAGCTGAACTGCACACACTTCTAAGTGCGCTAGCTGACGTGGCCGCATCATCATTACCTGACAGAAAATTAGATCTTCTGACCGCTGACAGCACGAAGAACGAAGAAACTATTCGTTTCTCGTACAGAATAGCGCTCGAGGACAGCTGTACAGCCAGCATAATCTAATCCAGCGCAGTCTAATCCAGCGCAATCTAAATCCAGCACAATCCGAAGCTAGCACAATTCATGTGGCGCAGTCCATCAAGACAACAGAAATTCTATACGTGGCATACATGCCATAAATTGCTCACCACATGACAACCGTCTGTACACGATCATGCGCATTTTAATCAAATGATGCTATGTGTCCAATACAGTTGGCCTACGATCAAATAACTGCCAGCGCAGTCTGATGTCTGCGCAATCCAGTGCATGCGCAATCCATCTTGTGCAATCCAGACTAACTAAATATTAGTTATTTCTAGAACTCTATAAATAGAGTTTCAAGTCCTTCCTAGGGGGAGCATATAGAGCTCAGAAAAATCAGAGACTTTAGGAGTTCTTGTCCAAGTGCTGCTGTATTCTTCAGAGGCTACCGCCTTCAACTTCAGAGGCTATCGTCTTCAAAGTTCACATCGGCAAAGGGATAAAGCGATCGGATTCCTACAGTTGTACTTTCCCAGAATTCAAATTGTGTCACGCCCCAGAACCAGAATACTGGAGAGCGGGGGCGGACATAGCCAGCTACGTATATTAAAATAGAATACATCTCAACTATACGGTCACGGCTGTCTAGATATGAGGGTTTACTACAAGCCAGCAGTCTCTTAAGGTCAAGCCTATTGTCTCAATCTCAAACAATTAACAGAGTTGCAAGATATTAGAGCATCAAATATATATATAAGGCGTCCCAAATATTACATATTGGATGATCATGAAGCTAGTCATACAAAATGATAGGACTAGCAAGAGTTCAGTCATACATGATCAACCCTAGGATTTGTTAATCATGTTTACAGCCCGTAGGCAGACAGTAAGTAATTGTGCATTGAGCTAACAGGTGCTCGTCGGCTAAATGCCTCAAAAGAATAAATTTACATATAAGTGGGTGAAACCAAAAAGGGAAAATCCACTCGTAGCCCGGGTTCCGTCTAGTGTTCACCATTGGGCTGGAAGCTTGGTAGATCCTCGGGAGCTGCTCCGAAATCTGGCCACACAAAACCAGCTGGGTCAAACCCCAGAAGAGCAAGTGCCACAAGGAGGCCACAAATAAGAACAAAAACCAGCATATCAGAACATAAAGAATAAAGAAAGTACAAGTAATAAAAGTACACAGAGCGATAAACGACTAGGGACGTGGAACCATTCCGGGAGCCAGGTTACAATCCTTAAACCAAACAAGGACCGAGATTGTACCCCTTCGCCTGAATAGCTCACTGTCTCTACTCATTTATCGTTAGAGATAAGTAAAACAATCATAATCAAGAGCTCCAGGTACAAGGGCTAGACAAGACTTAGACGGGGCTGGACACCATTCATTCACAATCGGCCAAGCAAGTACTACGGCTTACTACTTTAACTAACTAGGGTTATCACAAGCCTAATTACTAACAAGATGCAAGTAAGAAACTCCCAGTCCCAAGCCCTGCAGACCATCCAGTTATCCTTCCGCGGGTTGAGAGTTATAGGTGGGTACATTGCCCGGGAGACAAATGTACCCTTATGTGACTTAGAGGGTGCAACACATGACAGTGTGCTGGAAATGTGCTCTACTCGTCGGCAAGCTACAAGTCCATTAAAGTGCCCAGATAACGAGATTGCCTGTGACTGGGAATTCTCCATGTTCTAGTTTGATCTAATCATTAGCCTATTCCAATTTAACGCGAGTCCCTGGCCGTGGTACCCAGGAAGTCACGTCCTAGACATTATGCAAGACGAGGCAAGTGGATTGTACAAGTAAGCAAGCAGGAGCACCCACGGTGTCAAGCCAGGTCAAATTAAGTTATCAAGTCAAGTCAAGTCAGGAGTGCGCCGCCGCGGCCACTATCAAGTTATCAAGATAATTCATGTCAGGGTACTTGTCAGGAGAGCGCCACGACGGGCCACTATCATGTCGGGTTGGTCATGTCATGAGTGCACCACTACGGGTCACTGTCGGGTTATGCTAGTTTCTTGTCATATCATGCCATGTACAATAGTCATTCCAAACATATCAAGTAAAATCAAGTTCATGACAAAAGGCGTAAGGATATAAAATGGACGTAAAATACCTAATAAAATACCAATATGCATAGGGCTATAGAAGAGCCAAGCTAAAAGAAAAATAAAACCAAGTCTCCATGATTGGACATATTGCGCAAGGTGTCAGGGAGTTGGATTGCGCAGGTGTCAGCTGCGCAGGGTGCCAAGTGCGCAGGGGCACAGGGCAGATTGCGCATGAACAGACTGCGCAGAAGTGAACTGCGCATGGGTGGGTTGCACAGGAACAGACTGCGCAGGAGTGAACTGCGCATGGGTGGATTGTGCAGAAGTTACTTTGCGTATGGCTGGCTTGCGCATGGCTAGCTTGCGCCGGCGCAATCCAGCGCAGCGCAAAGCACTGGCTGAGGTCATGCGCAATCGGCCCTGCGCTAAAGAGCACAGGCCGGGGGGTGCGCAATCGGCCATGCGCTAAAGAGCGCAAGGCAGAGGGATGTTCTTCCTGGCCGAGAGCAGGTCCAAGGACACCAAGAACTTTAATTCTTCATAACTTTGTCAAATCAAAACCAAATCTAGATTTTTAAAGTTCTAACTTGAGTAAAATTGAATTCTCTTCCACATGGAAGCATCAAAACATACAAAAATTAAAGTTTAATAGATCAAAACCAAGGATTTTCGAAAATGGTTAAAACCTAGATCTAGAAGAATGAAAGCTCCAAATCACAAAATGCCAAGTTCTAAAGTTGATCTACATGTCCTAATCTATCAAATGGACAAATAAAATTGGGTGCTTATTTGTTGGCATGGTGCACTTGCCTATGGGTTGGGGAGTTGTGTGTGGAGGAAGGAGAAGAAGAAAATGGAGAAGTAAATGAAAAATAAAGAGGAGAGAGAAAAGTTAGGTGGGATTTAATGGAGGGGGATGTGTTGTATTGAGGGTGGAGCATAGGCTAAGGTGTTCCACTCATGACGAACCAAACCAAACCAACTTCCACAAAATAAAACCAAGCCATGGTCCAAAACCCATTTACGAGAACCAAAACCCGCAAGTCGAGAAAATAAAATACGTGCCAAAATCCAAATACGAGCATAATACGAAATGCAGAAAATGAGGGTGACAACTCTACCCACCTTCAAAGAATTCCGTCCTCGGAATTTAATCAAGGAGCTAGAGATTGCCACGACAAGCTATACTAAGCACAGGCAAGCTACACTAAGCAGTTCAATCATACAATCATACAATGCAAGTAAGGAAGGGAAAGCCTAAGGCATAAGAAAGACATTATACCTCACGAGTCAAATAGGTAGGGATATCGCGATCGGATGTCGTCCTCACGCTCCCACGTTGACTCACCTAGAGAGTGATGACCCCAAGCAACACGGACTAAGTTAATAGTCTTGTTCTTGAGCGTCTTTTATCTCAGGTCCAATATAGACATGGGCCTCTCCTCATACGAAAGGTTGGTACCAATAACCAATTCTGAATGATCTAGGATATGGCTCGGGTCCGGGATGTACCGTCTTAATTGGGATACATGGAATACATTATGTACCTCACTTAGCGACGGCGGAAGAGCGAGACGATAGGACACATCGCCTACTCGCTCCAGAATATCGAACGGCCCTATATACCTAGGACTAAGCTTTCCCCGTACGCCAAAACGAATGACGCCACGGGTAGGTGAGATCCTAAGGAATACATGGTCGCCGACAGCAAATTCTAAGGGATGCCGATGAGCATCGGCCCAATGGCGCTGGCGATCCTGAGCAACTCGTAGGTGATCTCTGACTCTCCTGACCACTTCAACTGTCTGAGAAATCAGTTCTGGACCGAGCATCTGCCTCTCTCCGACATCGTCCCATGCTAACGGGGATCTGCACTTCCTACCATACAGGGCCTCGAAGGGTGCCATTTGGATACTGGCCTGGAAACTATTGTTGTACGAGAATTCCACCAGGTGCAGGTGATCCTCCCACGAACCACCGAAGTCAAGAGTACATGACCGTAACATATCTTCGAGAGTTTGTATAGTATGCTCTGACTGCCCATCTGTCTGCGGGTGATACGCTGAGCTGAACTTAAGACGAGTCCCCAAACTTTGATGAAGACTGCGCCAGAAGTGCGATGTGAATCTCGTATCCCTGTCTGATACTATGCTGACTGGCACTCCGTGAAGTCGGACGATCTGCCTGAGATATATCTCTGCTAGCTGTGCCGTCGACTGTCCAACTCTAAATGGAAGAAAGTGTGCCACCTTGGTAAGCCTGTCCACAATGACCCAAATAGCATCTCTGCCTGCCGGAGATCTGGGTAATCCAGTCACGAAATCCATGGTAACGTGCTCCCATTTCCATTCTGGGATCGATAAAGGTTGAAGAAGTCCAGCTGGCCTCTGATGTTCAGTCTTGACTTGTTGGCAAACCAAACATCGAGAGACATACCGGGCTATCTCCCTCTTCATACCATTCCACCAAAAGTGTTGACAAATATCTCTGTACATCTTCGTGCTGCCTGGGTGGATGGAATACTGCGAACTGTGAGCCTCTGCCATGACTTCCTGTCTGATATCTCCACTGGGTACACAAAGACGCGTGCCGTGTCGAAGTGTACCATCTTCATGAATACATAACTCTGGCCTTCTTTCTGCCTCGTACTCTGCTCTGAGCCGCTGAATCTTGGAATCTGTTAACTGTGCTGCCCGGATCCTCTCAACTATGGTGGACTGAATCTGTAGGCTGGTCATCAAGGCCACATTGGAAGGAAGAATCACTTCAATTTTCATCTTCTGAAGATCTGCCAATAGCTCTGGTTGTGCCGTCAAGAAATAAACTCTGGCTCTCCGGCTCAACGCATCTGCTACAACATTGGCCTTCCCTGGATGATACTGCAAGTCCACATCATAGTCCACAAGTAGCTCGAGCCATCTTCTCTGCCGCATATTAAGGTCCTTCTGGGTGAAAACATACTTCAGGCTCTTATGATCAGTAAATATCTCCACTCTGTCTCCGTACAAGTAGTGCCTCCACAACTTAAGTGCAAACACTACTGCTGCTAGCTCCAAGTCATGGGTCGGGTAATTCTTCTCATGATCACGGAGTTGACGTGACGCATAAGCAATTACCTTCCCATGCTGCATCAAAACACATCCCAATCCTCTGTCTGAAGCGTCGCAATAAACTGTGAATCCTTCGGTCCCATCTGGAAGGGTGAGAATGGAAGCCGTTATCAAACCTCGCTTCAACTTCTCAAATGATTCCTGACATTCTGCTGTCCAAACGAACGGCACATCCTTGCGGGTCAACTGGGTCATCGGTGCTGAAATCCTTGCAAAATCAGAGACGAACCGCCGGTAGTAGCCGGCCAATCCAAGAAAGCTACGAAGTTCTGCCACTGAACTGGGTACTGGCCATGCCTCGATAGCCATAATCTTCTGGGGATCAACTTCCACTCCTCCTCTGGTAATGATGTGACCCAAGTACGAAATGCGATCGAGCCAGAACTCGCATTTACTGAACTTGGCGCACAACTGGTGCTTTCTGAGAATCTGGAGGACAACTCTGAGATGCTGCTCGTGCTCTGCTTCACTCTTGCTGTAGACCAGGATGTCATCAAGGAATACTATCACAAATTGATCCAAGTAAGGCATGAAAATACGGTTCATGAGGTCCATGAATACCGCCGACGCATTGGTCGCTCCAAAGGGCATAACTAGAAACTCCCAATGCCCGTACCTAGATCTGAACGCCATCTTCAGGATATCCTGCTCTCTGACTCTGATCTGGTGGTATCCTGACCGCAAGTCTATCTTTGAGAAAACTGAAGCCCCTTTGAGTTGATCAAACAAGTCATCTATCCTTGGAAGAGGGTATCTGTTCTTAATTGTCACTGAGTTCAAGGTACGATAATCTACACATAGCCTGGACGTACCATCCTTCTTTTTCACAAGAAGCATTGGGGCTCTCCAAGGCGATCCACTAGCACGAATGAATCCCTTGGTTCTGAGTTCTTCAATCATCTTGTACAAAATCTCCAACTCTGAAGGTGCCATTCTGTAGACTCGCTCTGATACTGGTGCTGTCCCGGGAATCAAGTCGATGGTGAACTCGATCTCCTGTTCTGGTGGCATCCCTGGAAGTTCCTCTGGGAAGACATCTGGAAACTCTTCAACTATCCGGGGCAACTGCACTGCTGCTACTGCAATCCGCAATACTGGAGGAGATGGCTCTACTGTACCTCTGGAAAATGAAAACTCTGGCTCTCCGGGAATACTAAAGACAACTCTGCCAACGTGGCAGTCTATCCTAGCATAATGGTTCCTCAACCAATCCATGCCTAGGACTACATCATAGTCTGCCATAGGAAACTCTATAAATCTAGCGGGGAACTCTCTACCGCTAACTACGATCCGACACGAGGAAAACACTCGATCTACTCCCATAAGACCATTACCAGTAAGTATATTGAGCCTCACTGATAATGACTCGGGCTCCAATCCTATCCGTGTCGCGAATCGTGCAGACATGAATGAATGCGATGCACAAGAATCAAATAATACAGATGCTGGAAAGGAGATGACGAGAATAGTACCTGCCACTACCTCACCTGGTGCAACTTCTTCTTCCATGGTCATCATCATAGCCTGACCTCTAGCTGCGGGTCCCCTCTGCTGGAAACCCCTCTGTCGGTTCTGTGCTGGAGCCTGGGTGAACTGCTGCTGGTTCTGCTGCTGAAAGGCCTGGGCCTGAGGCAACAATGGCCTCGGGTACTGCTGCTGCTGCTGCTGGACTGGAACTGGGGCTGGTCCCCTCACCGAAGAACTAGAAAGGTTGGATGATGATGGACCTCCCCTATTCGGGCAGGTCCCTATCTGGTGGTCTGCTCCTCCACAAGCCAGGCACAATCCCTGTGCCCTACGACACTCTGCCACTACATGGCCCGGCTTTCCGCAATGAGAACATCCCACCGCGGAAGACTGCTTCTGCTTCTGCTGCTGCGGGTACGTCGGGGTCGAATGCTGAACCGACGTCACTGAGGCCGCCCGCCTCGGAGTTCCAATGGTTAATCCCCTAGCTGTCGGGGCTGGGGCTGATGATTGGTGCATCTGGTTGTGGGACCGCTTCCTGCCTCCGGTACTGTCCACAATTCTCCGGGAGGTATACTCATGCCTCCTTGCTGCCTTCAACACTGCATCGAACGTCTGGTGCTCGAACTGCTCCACAGCTAATAATATCTCCAAATGCAGCCCCTGCTGGAACCGCTGGGCCCTATCGAATTCGGTTGCCACCAAGGTGGGGGCGAACCTACTCAGCCTGGAAAACTCGGTCGTATAGCCATCGACCGTCCTGCCTCCTTGCTTCAAGTTGGTGAATCTGGTCTGTAGGTCATACCGTGCCACCGTATCGAAGTACTTCGTCTGGAACCTCTCTCTGAACGTCGCCCAAGTGACTGGAGCTGCTAACCCCATGGCCTGAGCTGCCCACCAATCGCGAGCCAAGTCCAGTAACTGTAGCCGTACCACCGCCACCTTCTCATTCTCAGGTGTCCTAGCTGCTTCTAGAACCACCTCGGTATCCTGAAGCCAAGCGTCCGCGGCAATCGCATCTTCACTGCCGTCAAAGAAGGGAGGGTTCAAGCGCTTGAAACTGTTGGCCGCCTGATTTCCTTGGGGACCTCCTCGGTTTAGTGCATCATGAACTTCCTGGTGCAAGGTGTCGCCTCGACGATCTTGGGATGCAAGCAGTTCTCTGATAAGCCCTACTAAAGGCCCCTCATCCTGTCTAGCTGGTTGAACGGGCGGAGCTGCCTGAACTGGAGGTTCTGAGCCTCCGGGAAGCATAACTCGGGAGGCTACTCCAGAGTGCTGAGCTTGATCTTCCTGGCGCTGGGGTGCTTGCCGAGCTTCCTCTGGCTGGTTGGCAGGTCCGGAAGCAATGCCGCTGAAGAAGACGATATAGGAAACAATAAGGAAAGGACCAGGACGGATCAAGAATACAAGCAATATGATCAGGTCGAGATTCTTGGGGATTTGAAGGTACGAGCAGAGATCAAGGGCGAATATTGATTGAGACATCTATTCGGTAAACCCTCACATTTCTTGATTGACAAGACCTGCATGGGCCACCACTTAAACCATGTCACGCCCCAGAACCAGAATACTGGAAAGCGGGGGCGGACATAGCCAGCTACGTATATTGAAATAGAATACATCTCAACTATACGGTCACGGCTGTCTAGATATGAGGGTTTACTACAAGCCAGCAGTCTCTTAAGGTCAAGCCTATTGTCTCAATCTCAAACAATTAACAGAGTTGCAAGATATTAGAGCATCAAATATATATATAAGGCCCGTAGGCAGACAGTAAGTAATTGTGCATCGAGCTAACAGGTGCTCGTCGGCTAAACGCCTCAAAAGAATAAATTTACATATAAGTGGGTGAAACCAAAAAGGGAAAACCCACTCGTAGCTCGGGTTCCGTCTAGTGTTCACCATTGGGCTGGAAGCTTGGTAGATCCTCGGGAGCTGCTCCGAAATCTGGCCACACAAAACCAGCTGGGTCAAACCCCAGAAGAGCAAGTGCCATAAGGAGGCCATAAATAAGAACAAAAAGCAGCATATCAGAACATAAAGAATAAAGAAAGTACAAGTAATAAAAGTACACAGAGCGATAAACGACTAGGGACGTGGAACCATTCCGGGAGCCAGGTTACAATCCTTAAACCAAACAAGGACCGGGATTGTACCCCTTCGCCTGAATAGCTCACTGTCTTTACTCAGTTATCGTTAGAGATAAGTAAAACAATCATGATCAAGAGCTCCAGGTACAAGGGCTAGACAAGACTTAGACGGGGCTGGACACCATTCATTCACAATCGGCCAAGCAAGTACTACGGCTTACTACTTTAACTAACTAGGGTTATCACAAGCCTAATTACTAACAAGATGCAAGTGAGAAACTCCCAGTCCCAAGCCCTGCAGACCATCCAGTTATCCTTCCGCGGGTTGAGAGTTATAGGTGGGTACATTGCCCGGGAGACAAATGTACCCTTAGGTGACTTAGAGGGTGCAACACATGACAGTGTGCTGGAAATGTGCTCTACTCGTCGGCAAGCTACAAGTCCATTAAAGCGCCCAGATAACGAGATTGCCTGTGACTGGGAATTCTCCATGTTCTAGTTTGATCTAATCATTAGCCTATTCCAATTTAACGCGAGTCCCTGGCCGTGGTACCCAGGAAGTCACGTCCTAGACATGATGCAAGACGAGGCAAGTGGATTGTACAAGTAAGCAAGCAGGAGCACCCACGGTGTCAAGCCAGGTCAAATTAAGTTATCAAGTCAAGTCAAGTCAGGAGTGCGCCGCCGCGGCCACTATCAAGTTATCAAGATAATTCATGTCAGGGTACTTGTCAGGAGAGCGCCACGACGGGCCACTATTATGTCGGGTTGGTCATGTCATGAGTGCACCACTACGGGTCACTGTCGGGTTATGCTAGTTTCTTGTCATATCATGCCATGTACAATAGTCATTCCAAACATATCAAGTAAAATCAAGTTCATGACAAAAGGCGTAAGGATATAAAATGGACGTAAAATACCTAATAAAATACCAATATGCATAGGGCTATAGAAGAGCCAAGCTAAAAGAAAAATAAAACCAAGTCTCCATGATTGGACATATTGCGCAAGGTGTCAGGGAGTTGGATTGCGCAGGTGTCAGCTGCGCAGGGTGCCAAGTGCGCAGGGGCACAGGGCAGATTGCGCATGAACAGACTGCGCAGAAGTGAACTGCGCATGGGTGGGTTGCGCAGGAACAGACTGCGCAGGAGTGAACTGCGCATGGGTGGATTGTGCAGAAGTTACTTTGCGCATGGCTGGCTTGCGCATGGCTAGCTTGCGCCGGCGCAATCCAGCGCAGCGCAAAGCACTGGCTGAGGTCATGCGCAATCGGCCCTGCGCTAAAGAGCACAGGCCGGGGGGTGCGCAATCGGCCATGCGCTAAAGAGCGCAAGGCAGAGGGATGTTCTTCCTGGCCGAGAGCAGGTCCAAGGACACCAAGAACTTTAATTCTTCATAACTTTGTCAAATCAAAACCAAATCTAGATTTTCAAAGTTCTAACTTGAGTAAAATTGAATTCTCTTCCACATGGAAGCATCAAAACATACAAAAATTGAAGTTTAATAGATCAAAACCAAGGATTTTCGAAAATGGTTAAAACCTAGATCTAGAAGAATGAAAGCTCCAAATCACAAAATGCCAAGTTCTAAAGTTGATCTACATGTCCTAATCTATCAAATGGACAAATAAAATTGGGTGCTTATTTGTTGGCATGGTGCACTTGCCTATGGGTTGGGGAGTTATGTGTGGAGGAAGGAGAAGAAGAAAATGGAGAAGTAAATGAAAAATAAAGAGAAGAGAGAAAAGTTAGGTGGGATTTAATGGAGGAGGATGTGTTGTGTTGAGGGTGGAGCATAGGCTAAGGTGTTCCACTCATGACGAACCAAACCAAACCAACTTCCACAAAATAAAACCAAGCCATGGTCCAAAACCCATTTACGAGAACCAAAACCCGCAAGTCGAGAAAATAAAATACGTGCCAAAATCCAAATACGAGCATAATACGAAATGCAGAAAATGAGGGTGACAAATTGTAATCTTCTTACAATGTTTGTGAAATAAAGATAAACTTTTGTTTTTACAAACAGTGGCTATAGTACTTTATTTATTTGTTTGTTTATTTTTTCTTTTTTTTCTTATTCTTTTTCATTTCTTTTCTTATTCTTTTTTTCATTACTTTTCTTTTCTTTTCTTAATTTAACACAACTAAAATAAGGCAAATTAGCGACATCATTATACGTCGCTAATAATGAAAAATATGTCGCTAATCGTAATTAGCGACGACTTTAGTGACGGAAAATGAAGGTCGCTTTTAAGCTAGTCGCAGATGGCACATTCGTCGCCCTACGTAGCTGTTTGCGACGTGACCGCCATATTTCTGGGTCGTCGTAAAGTTAGCGACGGTGAGCGACAAAAACTTTACGTCGCAAAATTAGTGACGTAGTGCGACTACTTAGCGATATTTAGTTCTATTTACGTGATGACGTGGCAGAGCATTTAGTTCTATTTACGTGATGATGTGGTATGTCTGCCACGTCAGCAAGGTGGCAACGTACAGCGATGTAATGCTGCTAATTAGCGACGTATAGCCACGTTCCGTATCCATCGCTAGACGTCGCTATCCGTCGCTATCCATCACAGAATACTGGAAAAAAATTAAAAAAATATATTGTGTATTTTTGTTATGCTGTGTGTCTGTGTTTACAGTGTGTGTGAAGTACAGTGTTCGAACCATCGACAATTTCGCTTACTGTTCTATGTTTTATCTTGGATAGAAAAAGCAACAGTTCAGGGAGCACTTCTCAGAGCTTCCTCTTCACGTCCTTCACCTTTTCGAGATCCTGTACGACGTTCTGAGAGAGGGAAGGATGTGATAATGAAGCTCTCAGAAGTACACCCTGAACAGTTGCTCTTTCTGTCCAAGATAAAATATACAACAGTAATCGAAACTATCGATGGTTCCGAACACTACATTTCACATACACTGTAAACACAGACACACATCATCATAAAAATGCACATTATATTTTTTTAAAATTTGGGCAGCACCTCCATTGTATATCAGATCATCGCTTATAACCCAGCGTAGGTATATTTGTCATCCCCGTCACAGGTATCATCATAATTAACAGTCTCCCATCATAACAGTCTACAACTGATAGATGAATAACAGTCTCCCATCATAACAGTCTACAACTAAATATCATACATGTACTTAATAAAAATACAAACAAATTAAATATCACAAACATATATGTCCAACAGAGTCAAATAATAATAAAAATCAGTGTACAGAACTGTCAATGGGCCCATAGGGCCAATACATAAAAAAAAGATAAAAAAATCTACTGGATCACTGGGGACCCCTGTCGTGCATCTGGGATAGTATGTACTCATACTGCTCCTGGGTGAGCTGCACCGTAGGGGCAGTAGGAGGCAGTACAATGTCTGGAGTCGACGCCGTCGATGTACCGGGAGGACGTATCTGCTCCAGCTCTCGCAGTCGCTCACCATACGCAGCAAGGGTACTCACCATCCTCTGAGTACTCTCCTCAATCGAAGCCGATACCTGAGTGAGTAAGGCAGACATGGTCCTCTGTGATCCCTCCAGCTCGACCTGTCTACACTCTGTGTGCTGCGTAGACTCAGTGAGCGTGTGCAAGATGGCAGCTGTAGCCTGCTGCAGAGTTATCAGCCCCTGTATACTGTGCTCGACCGCATCAAATCATCCGGTGATCATCGGAGGATCGGATCGTCACTCTGCGGTAAGGTGATCAGAAATCTTCTGCTGCAACTCACGACACAGCTCGTCGATCTAACGACGAATATCCTGTGCTCGTGACGACGCCTGCGAAGCCGGAGACTGTGCACGGACAGGGAGGGCCCGGGATGACTTCGAATCCAAATATGCGCCGTAGGATCCCGTACCATAGTACGTACCCTTCTGAAGACCGCCAACGGCGGTTATCCAGAGGTTGTCCGACGATGGAGCTGTAGACGGCTGGGAGGAAGTACCAGGCCCTCCCTCTGCTGGCGCACTAGCAGCAGCAGCCGTCTCCTCTTGTAACCGAACAAACTCAGCCTAGAACAATGTTTGCTAACGTGTAAGTATTTGCTAAAGTCTATATTGATATGTATTTTCATATTTTCTAAATTATAGTAAATTAATATAATGAATAGAACGTACATATGCTTGCGTCGCCCTCTCGTCAATGAACTCTCCAGCCCTCCGATGGGTGACCTGGAAGACGGTCACCATGTTTGGGTCCTCACCCTTTTTTACCTGTTAAAATATATTATCTATTATTAGTATTAAACATTCTATCAAACTATATATAAAATGATGTTCGTCATAGGAAATGTACCAGACGACAAAAATGCTCCATCATTGGAATGGAGCAACCACACCACTTACTGGCGCTCGACCGCGCCACCTTGGCCTTGTCAAACCGCTCCTAGTACCTGGCCTCGGCGAATCTAGCCTTCATCGTAGTCCACTGCTCTAGCGTGATCCAACCATGGATCGGTTTTTCGGAGAGATCACGAGACTTCTGGTCGTGGATCGTATCACGGATGAGCTTGCCTGCGATGACAGAAAATTGGGCCTCGGTCTTCGCCGCCCGGTGTGGTGGATAGAAACAGGTCCTCTACAAGAAGTAAAATAATTTTTTTTATATAATATACACAAATGATTATTAAAATTTTAAAATAAACAAATTTTTTACCTTGAAGTGGGCCAACCAAAAGGCCTTCATGTCTGCGAAAGCATTTGAGTAGTTAATCCAAGGCCCACCATAGTTCTGCCTCAGAAATAACCCCAGCTGTCTCTATACTGCAGGAGGCCGATATCTATACATATCACTACCACATTTCTAGTTTGAGGGTAAAATTGTCATTTTTGGGGTAAATAAAATTTATTAGTATTATTTAGAATTTATGGGAATTTTTAGGATTTATTTTGGATTTATTTGGACTAGTTTGATTTTTGGACTAGTTTTGACTCTTGTAGACTAACCTAAGAACTAACCATAGTTAGTTGAGCTTGGTTAGGTCAAGTGACCCTAGTCTAACCTAGTGTGACTCAAGTTAGTGGTTAGTGATTTATTAGAACTTGAATTAGGATTTTAGAAATCAAGTTATTTGTTAAATGGCTTGTGATTACACAAGTCATTTTGTGACTAAGCTAGTTAGGACTAGCCAAACCTAGCTCAACCCTAACCCAAGGCCAAGTGGTCAGCCACCCTAGCTGAACCTAGGGATTCCCCCATTATAAATACACTCCTAATTTCTTGGGCTAGCCTCTTTTAGGGTTCTAGCAAAGTTCTAAGGAAAGAGGTGAGTCCCATCTTCCTAAAATCCTTAAAAATCCATTTCAAATCCTTTTTCCTCCAAACCAATTCCATTAGGACCTAATTTTCTCCTTTTTGCTGCTGGTATATTTTATTTGTAGGGAAACAACAATTTGAGGGAGTTTTGGAGCTTGGAGAACCACTCTATTTTGAGTCTTTTTGGGGATTGTGCAACCATAGGTAAATTCTTTATTACTCAATGAAATCTGTTGTTATTCCACATCTAGGGACCCATAGGCATTACCCAGCTGTAGGAATAGGTAACCCTAGGGTTTGAGCACTGTACGTGTCCGTATCGGACACGTATCAGTCCCCTATGCAATGTGTTTGATGAAATGCCACAGAGGACTTCTTGTGTGAATTTTTGAATTGTAATTGATTGGAAATTTGTATTTTAGGGTCGCTTAACCATTTCTGGAGCTCTGAGCCAACCTCGTGCTTGTGTCGTGTCGCTGGGGCTCTCGTGCACGTGCACTTGGACACGCGCGCGCGTGGGAACAGTGATCCCCTGCTACTCGGGGTGCACTGCGCACAGTGTACACCACTTGGACACGTGTAACTCGACACATGGGTCGGGGCTGACACTGACACGAGGCTCCCAAAGTTTTGTAAGTCCTCGTATCGTGTCGGACACGGAATCGGGTGTGCACTGGTCGTGCACTGTACTGTGTTCAGTCCAGTTTCCATTTTCTCTGTTATTTCCCATTGTTAATGGTTTAATTAATGATTAATTATCATTTTAACTTCTAGAACATGATTAATAATCTCTGTTAGTTGATTATTACATATTAGATTAGGTTGTTGATTACTGAAATGAGAAGTTAGCATTGAGTGGCTTTCAAAATCAATGTATTTGACTGATACTCAATTTCCTAAACTGGAATCCTATTTAATCTATTTAGATTGATGTTTTAAGTACCATTATTTTTCCTACATGTGTATTAGCTCATGATAGATTGATTTTACATATTAGAATGGGTTTTGGATTTATGAATGGGATTTTGGACTTTGAGTTTGGGTTGAGAACTGAATTTGAAAGAAATGTTTGGACTGTTACTTTGATTTTGTTCAATGTATTACACTGTGTGGTTAACTCCAGATTAATGTCAATCAGGGGACAGGTTACTGTCAACTGATTTTTCATGAATCTGAGGATGAGTTCATGATTAAGTGATGTGTTGGGTTAAGTTAGTTTGCAAAACTGGGTTTTCTTGATTTAGAAATCTGTGATCTTGGATATGTGTGAAACTGGAATTTATGGGACAATAGATTGATTCCCTTTTTTTTTTTCTTAACTGAGATAACTTGATATGTTAACTTTGGTAAAAATCTGAGAATTGGATTAGTTCGTATTCCCTAAGACTAGTTCTTGTTTTGTATACTTGTGTTGAACCATGAATCAAATTCCTTCCTTCATTAAATCAGAGTTTTAGTTCAGTTTACACAAACTGTTTTGATACATAAACTGATTTCCTTTCTTTCTTCTTAAACCTAAGAATACTGTGAACTGTTTTGGTTTTGGGAAGATAAACCTGAGATTGTTTCCTTTCCTTCCTCTTTGTTTTTAATTGAGTTTCCAGTCATTGCAATTACACAGTTGAGTGAAGTTCACATTTGTATGGAGGATACTAAACCTGAGATGGAAGAGCCATGTCTTGGGTTTCCTTCCTTCTTTACTGATTTAGTAATTTCAGTTTCATCATTACCTTCCCTTCATTACTTGTCCCTGTACACAGGACACTTGATCACATTTTCCACACATACACACTTGTTCCCAGTCATGTTATATTCCTGCACACTTTATTACCTGTTTACACACAGCTCACTGTTTTTTCCTGCATTTAGTTCACACACATAAGTATACACAGCCTCTAGCTCATTCCTGTCATTTGTTTTCCCCCCCCCACACACAATGACACATTTTGCTCACTGTTTTATATTCCAGTTTGATACAGCCACACTTATCCCTATTGCACATTTTCACACACACTAGTTACATGTTGTTATTCACTAATTTAACCCCTGTCATGTCCTGTGCACACATGGGCACATGTGAGGACTGGCTCTAACTGTTAACCTTTGCCTTTACACACTCACACACTCTTCACTTGTAGTTTCTGCCACTGATTTTTCCTGCACCTTAGTCACACACACACATGCTCTTTCTCTCTATGTTCATATCTAGGTATATATTATATATATATATGAACATAATACATGTATGTATATATGCTATGTGTAAACCTATTTATGTATGATAATCACATAAGTAAGTATTGTATAAACTATATAGGTGGCTTACACATGAGGTTATAAGAATTTAGTTTACATACCTATATGTATACATATATGTGATTTTGTAAGTGAGTGTGATATGTGTATATAGCCTATGACCTATATATGAGTCTAGTTGACCTAGTTTAGCCTAGTATAGACTAATGTAGACTAGTTTGACGATAGTTGACCTAGTTTGACTTCTAGGGTTGACCAAAGTTGACCAAGAGTTGACTTTGGCCTAGATTGACTTAGAATCATCTAGAATGCATAGTAGGACTCCATTTCACTATTCTGGACTTGTTGTGACTTGTGCTGTTCTGTTTAGGAGTCAGACACCACTCTTTGGACAGTACGATTCATATCGGACACTCAGATACAGGCGAGTACATTCTCTGATCATTTCATATCCTGCTTAGAATTATTTCCTGCAGTAGATTACTCTACTTGTACTGTCACGTTGGTCACACGGATTGGTACTATATGGATCCTTTCTTGAGATGTTATCCTTAGGGAGCATCGGGTACTCTATGTTCTGTGCGTTTCACTTTCATAGCGTATCAAATGCTTTTTGGTTCTTTGATCACTTACGACATGTACCCTCATGATCGTAGAGTCTTCCTGGAATCTTACACTGTTGGGTATCCCCCAGAATCCCCATTTTTATGGGACTTACACTGTTGGGTATCCTCCAGAATCCCCATCTTTATGGGACTTATACTATTGGGTTACCCCCAGAATCCCCATTTTATGGGACTACTATGTATCACCTTCGGGGTCTATCACCTTCGGGGTCTGCTACATAGCATCATATAACATAACCTGGCTGGATCCTTGCGTATTGATCGGGGGTATGGGGGAGTATTACATGTTCATATTGTACTCTGACTCACTAGTCACTGCTAGTTCTCTATGTATAGTAGATATTCTATTACAGCTCTTCCTGTTTACATACTGCTTTTCTTTCAGTACCTGTATCTTACTTTACTGCATGTTCATAATTTCTAATCTGCTATGAATTGTTGAGATGTACTGTGCTCGCTCCTGTCCTGACTGGACCTGTTGAAAATATTACAGAGGACGAGGAGGAGGCTGGCCTGGACACCTATTATGGGGCAGCCCTTGATGACACCTGTGAGCTGGACCCTCAAGAGGATCCAGCAGTAGCTGAGGACTTTTCCCCGACTGTTTAGACTAGATTAGATAGTCTGTTATCATTTGTAGTCTGGAGACTTGTTAGTTAGACTTTATTTGGAGATCAGTTGTATATATTCTTTCATCTGAGACTTGTATTGTGGATTGTTGGATTATCTTAGACTATTTCACCTCTTTATTCTCTTGAGTTCTATTTCATATCGTGCTATCTCTTCCTTAGCTGTGATTGAGTTTGTTATTACTATGTTGCCCCGTTCGGGGTGTATAAACTGCTTAGAGATAAACTGTTAGATGTTGAGACCTAGGACAGCGTTCTACCGCCGACACTACGGCGTAGGCTGGACGTATTTACGTCTCGTGCCCTTACTCTAGGGTGCGGGTCGTGACACGTTTTTAGTGGTGGCCCATGCAGGTCTAGACTATAAGTGTAGTGGTACTCGAACTAGAGTATCACTGCAGCCTGCTATAGGATATAGGACATTAATTTTAAGATACTCAATCACTTTAGGAAAATTTCTTTTATTGCCATCTAAATCCTTTTGTCAGCTAATCCCTTGAATTATAAATTGTCCGCCTTTGTTATTTCGCTTCTTTCTCATAAATTGATACTCTTGTTTGTCTATCTTCAGGATGGTAGAGACTCGTGCACAGCGTGCCGTTCCTGAGGATGCTATAGAGTGGACTGCTACCTCTCAGCCAGTACGGCGAGGCCAGGAGACTGCAGCTCTTGCCACCTCAGCTCGTGTGGAGACCTCGGCAGCCGCAGCAGGAGACATGCACCCACCGGCTCGGAGGCAGGACCCGGTTATTCCAGAGGATCCTTACCAGCAGCCACCTCCAGGGACGATAGACGCAGTGCAGCTGTTAGCCTTCTTCAGGCAGTACATGGAGGGTCAGCAAGGGCAGCAGCACCAGCAGCAGAGGCATACGGCAGAGCTCACTCGAGGCATTGAGCTGGAAGTGACAGCAGTGGAGAGAGTAGTAGCTCAGCCAGCAGCAGTCCAGCAGCCACACCAGCCACGGGAGAAAGGCATCCAAGACTTCCAGAAGATGCACCCGAGAGACTTCCGCGGGACGGAGGGGATCCTGTATGCCGATGAGTGGATCGAGCATATGGAGAAGATTTTCAGGCTGGCTGAGATTCCGACGAGGATCTAGATAAAGGCAGCGGCCAGCATGATGCAGGATCTAGCCCGGACATGGTACCAGACCGACCCGAGGGTCGGCACAGCAGGACAGACTTGGGCAGCATTCAAGAAGCTGTTCAAAGAGAAGTTCTTCCCAGAGGCAGCGCTGGGAGCCCTCGAGACTCAGTTCGAGGCCCTAGTTCAGGGGAGTCAGTCTGTGGAGGAGTATGCAGGAGAGTTCTGCCACCTGGGCAGATTTGTAGAGGACTTGTCGGAGGCGACGAAGGCCCGGAAGTTCCGGAAGGGCTTGGTAAAGGAGGTCAAGTCCTACACCAAGAACGCCCGCGGTACTACATTTGAGGAGATACTGGTGGACGCACTAGCTGCAGAGGATGATCTTGAGCTTAGACTCAAGAAGGGGCGAGACTTACAGGGAGGCAGTAGTAGCGGAAGACCGGCCAAGAGGCCGCACTTTCAGCAGCAGCACCACCAGCAGCAGAGGTTCCAGACGCAGTAGTTTCAGCAGCCGAGGCACCAGCCAGTGCAGCATCAGCAGGAGCCGAGGCAGCACCAGCAGGGCCAGAGGCAGGTTACCGTTTGTACCTACTGTAGGAAGCCCGGGCATGTTACCAATGAGTACAGGAAGAGGCTGGGACAGTGCCTTGTGTGTGGTTCAGCAGACCACCAGATGAGGAAGTGCCGTGTAGGACGAGCAGCTCCGGGAGGAAGAGCAGGAGCCAGAGCTCCAGTGGGCCAGCAGCGGGGACCAGCCCTGCCGACTCAGCAACAGAGGTTTGTCCAGCACCAGCAGCAGGCCAGGGGAGGCCACCAGGGGCGAGCTTTCGCCATGGCAGCAGGAGAGGCTGAGGTGACTGGAGAGCTGATTGCAGGTTCGATTCTTCTTGACTCCAGTCCAGCTTTTGCATTATTTGATTTCGGTGCATCGCATAGCTTCATTTCAGTATCTTTTACGATTAGACACGCTACCATAGCTGAATCGTTGCCTAGGACTTACAAGATCACGACCGGGGGTGGCATTATCCTCGTGCGTGATGTTTGTAAGGGTCGGAGAGTAGTTTTGGGAGGCCGTGAGTTGGAGGTGAGCCTGCTCGTAATACCATTACCGAACTATGATATAGTACTAGGCATGGATTGGTTGAACAGGCACCACGCCAGCATTGATTGCAGAGGGGGTATAGTTCTGTTCAGAGCGCCGGGGGAGCCAGAGTTCGAGTACTCCAGACGTCAGGCAGAGCTGAGCAGCGGAGTCTTCTGTGGAGTCTCGGTCGAGGTGCAGACGATTCCACACCCCTTGATAGCAGAGTATATGGATGTTTTCCCGAAGGAGTTGCCGGAACTGCCACCAGACAGAGACATTGAGTTCTCGATAGACTTGGTTCCAGGAGCGGAGCCTATCTCTCAGCATGTCTATCGGGTAAACAACAGCGAGCTGGTGGAGCTGAAGAAGCAGGTGGATGAGCTACAGGACAAGGGCTTCATCCGCTCGAGTTCGTCGCCATGGGGTGCACCAGTGTTGTTCGTGCCGAAGAAGGATGGGTCAGTACGCATGTGTATTGACTATAGGGCACTCAACAACCTCACGATCAAGAACAAATACCCACTGCCGCGGATCGACGATCAATTTGACCAGTTGAGCGGAGCTCGGGTATTTTCCAAGATTGATCTGAGGTCGGGATATCACTAGGTGAAGGTGAAGGGGGATGATATTCCCAAGACCGCTTTCAGGACGCGGTATGGACAGTTCAAGTTTTTGGTTATGCCGTTTGGGCTAACCAATGCACCAGCTGTGTTTATGAACCTGATGAACAAGGTGTTCCATCAGTATCTGGATCAATTTGTAGTAGTATTTATTGATGATATCTTGATATATTCCAAGACTGAGGAGGAGCACGAAGAGCATCTGCGGATAGTGCTGGAGATTCTCAGGAAGGAGCAGCTTTATGGAAAACTCTCCAAGTGTGAGTTTTTCTTGGACCGGGTAGACTTCTTGGGGCACGTTGTGACTGGAGATGGTATCTCAGTTGACCCCAAGAAGATTGTAGCAGTTGAGGCATGGGCCGCGCCGACTTCAGTTGCAGAGATCAGGAGCTTCCTAGGGCTGGCAGGATATTACCGGAGATTTGTGCAGGATTTCTCCCGGGTTGCAGAGCCGTTGACACGGTTGACCCGGAAGGATACTGAGTATGTATGGTCAGAGGAGTGTCAGGAAGCTTTTGATGAGTTGAAGAAGCGGCTGACGACAGCTCCGATTCTGACGTTGCCTTCAGGATCAGGTAGATTCACTATTTATAGTGATGCTTCAGGGAAGGGGCTGGGTTGTGTATTGCAGCAGCATGGGAAGGTGATTGCCTATGCTTCCAGGCAGTTACGTCCCCATGAGAAGAATTACCCTACCCACGACCTAGAGCTGGCAGCAGTAATTTTTGCTTTGAAGCTGTGGAAGCATTATCTGTATGGTGAGCGGGTGGAGATCTTCACAGATCACAAGAGCCTAAAGTATGTGTTCACTCAGAAGGAGTTGAACATTAGACAGCGCAGATGGTTGGAGTTGATGAAGGACTTCGACATTGCACTGCAGTATCATCCGGGGAAGGCCAACGTGGTTGTCGATGCCTTGAACAGGTATCCGACAGCCATGTGTTTGACCATGGATCGGTATTTGCTTGCCGACTTGGAGAGCCTGGGGATTGAGGTGATCGTGTCGGGAGTGCAGATGCAGCTATGGAGGATGCAGATACAGTCAGACTTGGTGGACAGGATCAAGGCGGCCCAGTTCGAGGATGTGACTTTTCAGAGTATCAGAGAGCATATCAGTATGGGAGTGGGAGATCCTGAGTTCTCACTTGCAGAGGATGGTGCCCTGAGGCACGGTGCCAGGTTATGTGTGCCTAGCGGGGAGCTCAGAGAGCAGATTATGCAGGAGGCCCACAGATCGCAGTACTCTATTCATCCGGGTGCCAACAAGATGTACCGAGATCTGCAGGAGCATGTTTGGTGGTCAGGAATGAAGCGGGAGGTATCCCACTTCGTAGCTAGGTGCTTGGTCTGTCAGCAGGTCAAGGTAGGGAGGCAGAGGCCCGGAGGATTGTTGCAGCCACTGCCCATTCCCGAGTGGAAATGGGAGCATATCACGATGGACTTTGTTTCAGGATTGCCGCGTACTCCAGGAGGGAAGGACGCAATTTGGGTCATCGTGGACAGGTTGACCAAATCGGCCCACTTCTTGCCATTCAAGGTGGGTACGTCTACAGAGAGGCTGGCGGAGATGTACATGAGACAGATAGTCAGAATCCACGGAGTTCCGGTCAGCATCATCTCAGATCGGGATAGCCGTTTTACTTCCCATTTCTGGAGGAGTCTACATACCAGCTTGGGCACTCAGCTCAAGTTTAGTACTGCATACCACCCCCAGACGGACGGACAGTCGGAGCGAACTATTCAGACTCTTGAGGATATGATGCGGACGTGCGTCCTAGACTTTGGAGGTTCCTGGGAGGATTATCTTCATCTGGTGGAGTTTGCATACAACAATAGTTTCCAGGCCAGCATTAAGATGTCACCTTTCGAGGCTCTGTACGGGCGTAGGTGCCGTACACCCTTATCTTGGGATGATGTTGGTGAGCGAGCTTTACTGGGGCCAGAGATGATTGTGGATGCGACCGAGAAGGTGAAGCTCATCAGGGACAGACTTCGCGTGGCGTAGGACAGACATCGGCACTGGGCCGATAGCCACCGGAGGCCCTTGGAGTTTGAGGTACAGATTAGAGTAGGATTAGATTTAGGTTTGTTTGTTTGTGTTTTTTTATCATGTTTATTTATTATTATTAATTGAGACCTTGCTTGTGATTAGGTCGGAGACCAGGTTTTTTTGAGGATATCTCCGACTCGTGGTACGATACGTTTTGGTGGAGGCGGAAAGCTTAGCCCGCGCTTCATCGGCCCTTTCGTTATCAGCGGAAGAGTCGGTGACGTGGCTTACAGGCTAGACTTGCCGCCTGCACTTGTGGAGGTCCACAACGTATTCCATGTATCACAGTTGAGACGGTACGTGGCTGATCCTAGCCATGTGCTCGATCATTAGGAGATTGAGGTGGGCCCTTCTCTCAGCTATCCAGAGCAGCCAGTGGAGATTCTGGATCGACGGAAGAAGGTTCTGAGGAACCAGGTGATACCCTTGATACGCGTCGCATGGAGGCATCATTCTCCAGGAGAGTCTACCTGGGAGCGGGAGGATGAGATGCGCGAGCGGTACCCCTATCTTTTTGGACCGTGAGGTATACTTTCTATCCTTCTCATCAGTTGCATTTCGCCTTCAATTTCGAGGACGAAATTCTTTTAAGGAGGGTAGATTTGTCACTACCATATTTCTAGTTTGAGGGTAAAATTGTCATTTTTGGGGTAAATAAAATTTATTAGTATTATTTAGAATTTATGGGAATTTTTAGGATTTATTTTGGATTTATTTGGACTAGTTTTGACTTTTGTAGACTAACCTAAGAACTAACCATAGTTAGTTGAGCTTGGTTAGGTCAAGTGACCCTAGTCTAACCTAGTGTGACTCAAGTTAGTGGTTAGTGATTTATTAGAACTTGAATTAGGATTTTAGAAATCAAGTTATTTGTTAAATGGCTTGTGATTACACAAGTCATTTTGTGACTAAGCTAGTTAGGACTAGCCAAACCTAGCTCAACCCTAACCCAAGGCCAAGTGGTCAGCCACCCTAGCTGAACCTAGGGATTCCTCCATTATAAATACACTCCTAATTTCTAGGGCTAGCCTCTTTTAGGGTTCTAGCAAAGTTCTAAGGAAAGATGTGAGTCCCATCTTCCTAAAATCCTTAAAAATCCATTTCAAATCCTTTTTCCTCCAAACTAATTCCATTAGGACCTAATTTTCTCCCTCTTGCTGCTGGTATATTTTATTTGTAGGGAAACAACAATTTGAGGGAGTTTTGGAGATTGGAGAACCACTCTATTTTGAGTCTTTTTGGGGATTGTGCAACCATAGGTAAATTCTTTATTACTCAATGAAATCTGTTGTTATTCCACATATAGGGACCCATAGGCATTACCCAGCTGTAGGAATAGGTAACCCTAGGGTTTGAGCACTGTACGTGTCCGTATCGGACACGTATCAGTCCCCTATGTAATGTGTTTGATGAAATGCCACAGAGGACTTCTTGTGTGAATTTTTGAATTGTAATTGATTGGAAATTTGTATTTTAGGGTCGCTTAACCATTTCTGGAGCTCTGAGCCAACCTCGTGCTTGTGTCGTGTCGCTGGGGCTCTCGTGCACGCGCACTTGGACATGCGCGCGCGTGGGAACAGTGATCCCCTGCTACTCGGGGTGCACTGCGCACAGTGTATACCACTTGGATACGTGTAACTCGACACATGGGTCAGGGCTGACACTGACACGAGGCTCCCAAAGTTTTGTGAGTCCTCGTATCGTGTCGGACACGGAATCGGGTGTGCACTGGTCGTGCACTGTACTGTGTTCAGTCCAGTTTCCATTTTTTGTGTTATTTCCCATTGTTAATGGTTTAATTAATGATTAATTATCATTTTAACTTCTAGAACATGATTAATAATCTCTGTTAGTTGATTATTACATATTAGATTAGGTTGTTGATTACTGAAATGAGAAGTTAGCATTGAGTGGCTTTCAAAATCAATGTATTTGACTGATACTCAATTTCCTAAACTGGAATCCTATTTAATCTATTTAGATTGATGTTTTAAGTACCATTATTATTCCTACATGTGTATTAGCTCATGATAGATTGATTTTACATATTAGAATGGGTTTTGGATTTATGAATGGGATTTTGGACTTTGAGTTTGGGTTGAGAACTAAATTTGAAAGAAATGTTTGGACTGTTACTTTGATTTTGTTCAATGTATTACACTGTGTGGTTAACTCCAGATTAATGTCAATCAGGGGACAGGTTACTGTCAACTAATTTTTTATGAATCTGAGGATGAGTTCATGATTAAGTGATGTGTTGGGTTAAGTTAGTTTGCAAAACTGAGTTTTCTTGATTTAGAAATCTGTGATCTTGGATATGTGTGAAACTGGAATTTATGGGACAATAGATTGATTCCCTTTTTCTTTTTTTCTTAACTGAGATAACTCGATATGTTAACTTTGGTAAAAATCTGAGAATTGGATTAGTTCGTATTCCCTAAGACTAGTTCTTGTTTTGTATACTTGTGTTGAACCATGAATCAAATTCCTTCCTTCATTAAATCTGAGTTTTAGTTCAGTTTACACAAACTGTTTTGATACATAAACTGATTTCCTTTCTTTCTTCTTAAACCTAAGAATACTGTGAACTGTTTTGGTTTTGGGAAGATAAACCTGAGATTGTTTCCTTTCCTTCCTCTTTGTTTTTAATTGAGTTTCCAGTCATTGCAATTACACAGTTGAGTGAAGTTCACATTTGTATGGAGGATACTAAACCTGAGATGGAAGAGCCATGTCATGGGTTTCCTTCCTTCTTCACTGATTTAGTAATTTCAGTTTTATCATTACCTTCCCTTCACTACTTGTCCCTGTACACAGGACACTTGATCACATTTTCCACACATACACACTTATTCCCAGTCATGTTATATTCCTGCACACTTTATTACCTGTTTATACACAGCTCACTGTTTTTTCCTGCATTTAGTTCACACACATAAGTATACACAGCCTCTAGCTCATTCCTGTCATTTGTTTCCCCCCCCCCCCCCCCCACACACACAATGACACATTTTGCTCACTGTTTTATATTCCAGTTTGATACAGCCACACTTATCCCTATTGCACATTTTCACACACACTAGTTACATGTTGTTCTTCACTAATTTAACCCCTGTCATGTCCTATGCACACATGGGCACTTGTGAGGACTGGCTCTAACTGTTAACCTTTGCCTTTACACACTCAGACACTCTTCACTTGTAGTTCCTGCCACTGATTTTTCCTGCACCTTAGTCACACACACACATGCTCTTTCTCTCTATGTTCATATCTAGGTATATATTATATATATATATGAACATAATACATGTATGTATATATGCTATGTGTAAACCTATTTATGTATGATAATCACATAAGTAAGTATTGTATAAACTATATAGGTGGCTTACACATGAGGTTATATGAATTTAGTTTACATACCTATATGTATACATGTATGTGATTTTGTAAGCGAGTGTGATATGTGTATATAGCCTATGACCTATATATGAGTCTAGTTGACCTAGTTTAGCCTAGTATAGACTAATGTAGACTAGTTTGACCATAGTTGACCTAGTTTGACTTCTAGGGTTGACCAAAGTTGACCAAGAGTTGACTTTGGCCTAGATTGACTTAGAATCATGTAGAATGCATAGTAGGACTCCATTTCACTATTCTGGACTTGTTATGACTTGTGCTGTTCTGTTTAGGAGCCAGACACCACTCCTTGGATAGTACGATTCATATCGGACACTCAGATACAGGCGAGTACATTCTCTGATCATTTTATATCCTGCTTAGAATTATTTCCTGCAGTAGATTACTCTACTTGTACTGTCACGTTGGTCACACGGATTGGTACTATATGGATCCTTTCTTGAGATGTTATCCTTAGGGAGCATCGGGTACTCTATGTTCTGTGCGTTTCACTTTCATAGCGTATCATATGCTTCTTGGTTCTTTGATCACTTACGACATGTACCCTCATGATCGTAGAGTCTTCCTGGAATCTTACACTGTTGGGTATCCCCCAGAATCCCTATTTTTATGGGACTTACACTGTTGGGTATCTCCCAGAATCCCCATCTTTATGGGACTTACACTGTTGGGTTACCCCCAGAATCCCTATTTTATGGGACTACTATGTATCACCTTCGAGGTCTATCACCTTCGGGGTCTGCTACATAGCATCATATATCATAACCTGGCTGGATCCTTGCGTATTGATCGGGGGTACGGGGGAGTATTACATGTTCATATTGTACTCTGACTCACTAGTCACTGCTAGTTCTCTATGTATAGTAGATATTCTATTACAGCTCTTCCTGTTTACATACTGCTTTTATTTCAGTACCTGTATCTTACTTTACTGCATGTTTATAATTTCTAACCTGCTATGAATTATTGAGATGTACTGTGCTCGCTCCTGTCCTGACTGGACCTGTTGAAAATATTACAGAGGACGAAGAGGAGTCTGGCCTGGACACCTATTATGGGGCAGCCCTTGATGACACTTGTGAGCTGGACCCTCAGGAGGATCCAGCAGTAGCTGAGGACTTTCCTCCGACTGTTTAGACTAGATTAGATAGTCTGTTATCATTTGTAGTCTGGAGACTTATTAGTTAGACTTTATTTGGAGATCAGTTGTATATATTCTTTCATCTGAGACTTGTATTGTGGATTGTTGGATTATCTTAGACTATTTCATCTCTTTATTCTCTTGAGTTCTATTTCATATCGTGCTATCTCTTCCTTAGCTGTGATTGAGTTTGTTATTACTATGTTGCCCCGTTCGGGGTGTATAAACTGCTTAGAGATAAACTGTTAGATGTTGAGACCTAGGACAGCGTTCTACCGCCGACACTGCGGCGTAGGCTGGACGTATTCACGTCTCGTGCCCTTACTCTAGGGTACGGGTCGTGACAATACAATAATAAATTTTATGAACATATATGTACATATAATCATTTGAGAAATATATATTAACTAATTAACTTATTTCGTAGGCCCGTCCATCCAAATCTTTATACACGACTCATCCGGGGGAGCGCATGGAGGGTCGCTCTCACCTCTTGGCTGGACAGGATCAGTCTGATCGTCGTCCTCCATATGCTCGACATCGGCTCTCCCCATAGAGCTGTCGACAGGATAAATGCTGGACGCGGGAGGAATGCTGGACGCGTGATCAGGAATGCTGGACGACGAGGACGGCGTCGCCAACCTGCTGGAACTGTCCTGTCTCGGTAATGGACCGGGAATAGAATGGTACACTGGCGTACTCGGAGATGAGGATGAGGGTAGAAAATTTGCAACCCCAGCCCGAGGCAGACGGGACTACCTAACATAATATCCTCCGCGTCGTCCGGGTCTAGTCATACCTGATAATAACATATGACAATAAAATAAATATACATATTTATATGATAGATATCACAGATTTTTCAAAAATCTCATAGTCACAGATAAAAGTGTCAATAAAGTATCACATATTTATATGATAAAAGTGTCACAAAAGTGTCAAATATGATGATAAAACAAACGTACATATTTAATCCTCTTCTGAAAATTTATCTAGTTCGTTTAGCTCTTCTTCTTATTCTTCTTATTCTTCTTCTTCTTCTTCTTCTTCTTCTTCTTCTTCTTCTTCTTCTTCCTCCTCCTCTACATCTTCACTTTCATCTACATCTTTCTCTTCAGATAAATCTACTTCTTCTACACAATTAAATGTGTAATGAGGAACTTCCGGCATGTCCACTTCTATAATATTTGTTACAAGAGGTAGTTCATCCTCCTGAAAAGCTATATCGTCAACCTCAAAGGCAGTTCTAGCTTTGGTCTTACATACTGCCCACCAGTTCGACCTTGTTGTTCCCCGTTTAGGATAACTTGTGAAGTACACAAGCTGAGCCTGACTTAAAAGGACAAATGGTTCATAGGCTTGATATCGATGCCAATAGTTTATATCCACAAGATCGTGCTTGTCTACTTTCCACCCTTGATCTTCAATCGGATCGAACCAATCACACCTGAATAACACAATCTTAGCAGGCTCTATTCCATAACTATATGTCAGCTCCACAATCTCCCGTAGGACGCCATAGAAATTGTTGTCCGTATCAATATCTTTGTAGTTCGAAGATCTGATACACAAACAACTGTTTTTGGTGGAATCGAGATCCACAAAGGTGTCTCTGATCGGGCAAGTTGTTGCCTTGAAAGTCGTTGATGGTCCACATAAGGGTTGATGGTCCACATAAGGGTTGATGGTGGAATCAAGATCAATAGGCCGGAAAGTCATTGATGGTCCAAATAAGGGTTACCTTCATCTGAAAATTCTGCTTCATGGAAACATCGTACATGTTAGCGCCTACTTCCCATAACTGATGCAACTCATCTATCAAAGGCTGTAAGTACACATCAATGTTCCTCTTGGGATTGTTCGGACCAGGAATTATAACGGTTAGAAACATGTACTGAGTCTTCATCCACATCCAAGGTGGTAGGTTATACGGAGTGACAATCACAGCCCAGCACGAATACTGGGATCCCGAAAGACCAAAAGGAGTAAAACCGTCAGAAGATAGCCCCAACCTGACACTACACAGATCTGAAGCAAAATTAAGATACACTCGATCAAAGTGCTTCCACGCTTCTCCATCGGATGGGTGATCCAACACTCCTTCAATCTGTTCTCGCATGTGCCAATTCATATTTTCGGCCATCTCTTTCACCATAAATAATCTTTCCAACCGCGACGTTAAAGGCAAGTAGTACATTGAATCGGTCGGTCTTTTTGCACTGGTAGACCTTCCTGTACTAGTGGTCTTATAGCGATCTGCACCACAAAATCTGTACACATTTACGTCCTTGTCGTCTTTGTAGTACAACATGCACCGATTGCGACAAGTATCGATTTTCTCGTATCCCATCCAGAACGATCTCACCATCTTCTTAGACCGATAGAAGTCTTTAGGTAACTTAGCACCCGCCGGCAAGATCTCTATAATCAACTCCAACACTCGGTTGTAGCATTCTTGTGACATGTTAAAATCTGACTTAATGCTCAACAGTCTTGTAACCACCTCCAACGGTGAATGATCCTCACAACCAGGATATAATAGAGTCCTTGCATTCCCCAGCACCTCTATGAACTTTGCAGCATTAACATTTGGTGCCTCCTCAGCTGCATCATGAACGAAACGAGGCCCCGCAGCATCGAAAACCATGTTCACGCACCCGTCGTCGTATGAATGATTATCTGAAATAAAATTAGGTCCCGCATGCATATACGGCTCAACATAAGACTCTGGCTCTGATGCTAAAGACACAAGTTCTCCGTGTGCGGTCCACTGATAGTAATTAGGCGTTAAACTCCTCGAGTACAAATGATATGTCACTTCCACTTCTGGATAATATTTCACGTTATAATATTTCACACACGGACACTTAATTTTGGTGCCGTCCATGTACTGAGGGAACGCCTTAGCAAACTGCATGAAGTGCTCTACTCCCGCTATGTATTTATCCCGCACACCACACATATCATCAGGACGACGATTGTACATCCATGAACAATTCCGCAAGTTGTAATTCATATCCATTTGAAAATAATTCTGCAAAGATGGACACACATTATCCAATAGACACAAATTCGTATATTATGTCTTATTATGGGACACACATTAGTAGCGGACAGTTACTAATAACCATGCTATATCGCACATAAGTTCTTGTGCATCCAACGTGTACACATACGCTATCGATTCTTACTGAACATTAACCAAGCTAAAACTATCCAAAATCCCCTATCAACTATGAATCTTACAATACATATCTTACTAGTACACACTAATTTAGGATAACCCCTGCCTGCCTACTGGCTCTTGTACACACTCATCTCACTCTTCATAGCTGCTTCCTTTAGAAAATAGGGACATACACTATTTCTTGTACACAACTATACACCCACACCAATTTAAGCTCTTTCTTCATACACACAGATAATTAACATACACACACACATATACCTTACTCCCCCCTAACCTTACCACTAGTCCTTGCCTTAAGAAATTATAATCTTAAGAAGTTGTAAGGATCGATTCTTCGGATGAATTAATCGATACGTGCATTATATTCACTTTTTTCATTTACAAAGTATTAGGATTTTTCTAGGTGGTCAAAGACAATATATTACGGTTGTGTGTTTGGTTTGTATTGGTTCTCGTAGCATGATTTGTGGTTTGTTACTTTACAGGTTAAGATGTCAACATCCGTTGAATTTTGCTATACACATCTCTAAATTCCTAAACATTATATATTCTAATTTATGACTTCTTTTTTTGGGCTAGATCTAATTCTTGGAGACCTTATTCATCAATTAGAAACTTTGGAAGTTTGTAGACTTAATACTAATTTAACAGTCTGTCAAGGATTACTCAATTCCCTTTTGGTTAACCTAGAATTTGGAGGTTTGCATACCTAATCAACTTTTTTGTTAACCTAGATATTCCAAAACTAGTAGCCACTACCAATGTGAAGAATTCCAGTTGAAGTATACATAAATTTGTACAATCTCACAAGTAGGAGTCTGGAAGAAAAGATACTAGTTTGAGACTGAGCTAAGCACGTTTTAACGAAAATAATTAAGGACCCTGCCATCAATGTTTTAACAGAAATAATATTTTGACCGCCTACGAGAGGTGACTATCCTGGCCCACGAGAGGTGATTGTCCTGGCCCGTGCTCGTGCCATGAAACGAATCAAATCGTCCCAATAAGTAGGTTAATATGAGTTTAACTAGTCATATAAGCTTACAATCTTTGTAGAATATATGACATAGTATACAACTACATATATGCTACCTAGAGATTTTGTATGTTTACCAATATAATTAGTCAAGAAGAAAACATGTTAATTTTGATTGCATGTAAAGTTTAAACAAAAGTCAGGATCCAGTGTTGAATTGTATCTCATTTCATGTTTAGTCCTCAAAAGGGTGTTACATTGGAGTTGGTAATTTAGTCTCATATCGGGTAGGATGTGGGATCATGATGTATAGATAATTAGGATTGGCTCAGATTTTATATGAGAATTTTCTTTTAAGGTATATAGACACAGTCCAATATCGTAGTTCTCAAGGTGGGGTTAGAATGTCTCCATAAAGACAAATGAGTGTCAAAAAATTAACAGGCGGAAGGCATATCAGACCTAATTTGGAAGTTATAAGACTTTCATAAGGAGGTATGGACGTCAAAAAATTTGCATGTGGAAGTTGGATCAACCTAATGTGTGTGTCCGTGTGTGTGTGTGTCCGTGTGTCCGTGTGTGTGTGTGTCTCTATGTGCATGTGTGTGGAGGGGGAGAGAAGGAGGAGGAGGAGTTAGGTTAAGGTTTACCGGAGAGGAGGAGTAGCTCGGATTGGGGGAGGAGGAGCTCGACGGGGAGGAGGGGCAGGGGTCGCCGGGGGGGAGGGAGTCGCCGGAGGGAGGGAATCGTCGGGGGGGAGGGAGTCGCCGGGGGGAAGGGATGCGCCGAGAGCTCTAAAACGAAATTTTCGAGTTTTCGAGTGAGGAGAAAAAAGGAGTCCTGTGCCCTAAGTAAAAAAGTTAGCGACGTCAACAGTCGACGTCGCTAACCATCGCAACTATTTTAATATAGGTGACATATTTTAATAATATGTCGCTGAACGTCGCTATTCCACGACGTAATGTATCTAGTGTCGCTGAACGTCGCTATTCAACGACGTTTTGCGATGTCAATAGAAGAGAGTCGCTATATTATATATTTAGCGACGAAATTTTATTCCGTCGCTAGTAGAGCATATTTTAGTAGTGTAATTTCTTTTGCAATAATATATTTAAATATATACATACACACACATGTGCATATCTTCACATATGCATGTATATATATGTACTTCGACCAATTATAACTCCTAAAATTTTCCCTTATATACATATACATATATATATATATAATTCATTGTTCTTACTAGTTATGATTATTATTCACATACTTATAATTAGTTCTTACTTTTGCCTCAGCTAAAATTTCACATTGATAATCAATTCAAAATTTTTAAAAATTTGGGGGTTTTGCATCTGGGGTCATCGATCAAGAGGCTGTCTGATGAAATGATCCCTTGAAGATGGTTGGTTGGTTCTTTGGTTGATAGGTGTATGAGGGTGGCCGACTCTTCGTGGATGGAGATCGCTGCTCCTTTGAAGATTGTCGATTGCCAATGTTTCCTCTCTCTTTCGATCGATGCTTTGGTGGAAGAAGAACTCCTTCTATTTATAGAGAACCAAGCACATAAGCAATGTGCATTAGGGTTCCTGAGATATGAAAGAATCTGCCATTATTGCACGGTATGGGCTTCTGCGGCGCTGACACGTGGCGGACATCGAGATTCTCCTCAAACAAAATCTTTGGTGGTTATAAACATAATCGAAAGAGGTGACACGTAGCGCGTGCTAATTTGCTTGCTCGGATACAGTCGAGTAAAGCTTGGGATTTTATCTCAGATTTGGAATCTAATTGATCCTCATCTAAAATCATGATTTAATTCCAATCTTCTCTGTAAAAGGCGGTTTAAACAAACCAATTATGGTGGACCCATGATTCATGCGCCTCTGGTGAGGACTAAGTCCTGTTGTGCTTCTGTGGCGACGAGTAGACCGTGCTTATGGAGATGACGGAACCCCTGTGCTTTCAGGCGACGAGTAGACTTGGCTACGAATGACGATGAGACTTCTGTGCGTATAGAAGAACTTACGAAGCTGTGTTTTGGGATACCAGAGTCACTGTGTTGTAGGCGACAAGTAGGCTTGTGCTTCAGGTTGGCGAGGTTATTGTGCTTTTGGAGCGACAAGTTGACTTGCATTGGTTGCGGTGGGAGTTCCCAAGTCTCTTGTTAAGAAGTGACTTAAGCTTCTGATCCAGAACAGATATCTGTGCCATAGGAATGGTGAAGGTGTGAGCATATCACCATCCTACGCCTCATGCGAACGTAAGTAAGTAGCTGCACCTCTGAATAGTGAAGGCGTTGGCTGCGAAGGGAAGGGTATGACACCCTTACGCATCTGATATTGGCGCAGGCAGATAGTTGCGACTCTGGAGTGAAGACACTAGCTTTTGGAATAAAAGAAGGGAAGGAGGTTCTTACCACCGTCTTGTTTCTGAGGTTGGCGCAGGCAGGTGGCTGCGTCTCTGGCTCAAAGGCTCTGGATTCGTTAAGTGCTGGGTTACTGATATACTTCTGAGAGGCTACACCCACATGAATATCAGAACATGCTTTGGTAGAGATCAATCCTCCAGCGTGTGTATCGAGAAGAAGAAAGGTTGTGCTTCAATGAAGACTATATCCCTTGAAGATCCCTCTAGGCTTCTGTCGAATCTGTACTAGATCCTTTGTAGAAGAACGACATTAGTCCATTATGTATTGTCTTGATGTGTCTGCACTAGACTTTGGTAGACTTGACAATGAAGGGACTCCTCTCCATATCTTTTGTTTTATCTTTATAGCACTGAGCCTGAGTCTTTTGCATCTTCTGCGCTTTGGCGAATGGATGTCTTCAACTGAGATTTTTCATGCTTCTACAGATATAAACTACAACATGTTGTTGGTTCGACCATCCATCCATGAATACATGATCATACCCTTCACTCTCCATTAATACATGAAGCATATAGCCAGCGACGGGAATATCAAGATCGAGTCCGCTGACATCGACCCGTTCTATGGTCTCGAAGCATAATGTACTGATGCTGACTTGTACAAGCCAGTCCCCTGGGATGATGACACTAATGATGTCGATAATGAAGCAGAAACGGCATCAGAGAGCACAATTGTTTCGGAAGAGCCTTTAAGGGTTCGACCAAAAGGGAAGCCTCCCTAGATACCATGTAACACCCAGTTTTCCAGATGAGGGTAATTTTAAAATTTTATAATTATATTATTATTTATTGATATTTATTTTATATTATAATTTTTGGTGATTTTTAATCATTTTTAAACTATTTAAAAACTGTTTTAGGTCATGACTTGTGATTTTGATGTGCTGCTAGTGAAACCCTAGTGACTGCATGACCTAGAGCCTGACCACGTCATTAGGATGATTTATTTTTACTTTTGAGCATGAGGGTATTTTGGTCATTTGGTCCCTTTGAATTATTTTAGGATTTATTGCATTGGTGATTATTAATTTGACTTTTGCTAGCTATGACTTAAGAGACTGTCCTAGATTTTGACCTTGACTTTGATGACTTAGTTAACGTGGTATGGACCCTAATCTAACTCAAGTTGGTCTTGGTTGACTTAAGTTAGCCAAGTTTCATGAAGAGAGTAGGAGAATTTTTGCATTGGACCATAGGCTAAGGACTTGAGCTAGTTAGCTAGTGCAACTTGGCCCAAGGCCCAATATGAGAAACCCTAACCCTAGTTCTTCATTTTTAGGCAGCCACAACAGCCATAACAAGACATAACTTTAGCCTATATAATGTCTCTACACACCCCTTGCCTCTTTTAGAACATCCCTTTGTAGGAAACCCTAATTTCTTCCCCAAATTGCCTAACTCCTCCATTTCTCCACCAAATTGATCCCAACCTCTTGCAATTGGATCTAAATCTGGAGGGGAGATTGAAGGAGGCTTGCTTGCAAGGGGTAAAGCTCTTTTGGACACAATTTAAGGAAGATGGATTCTCTAATTTGGGGCTTTTCATTGAGACTTGCTCACAATTGGTAAAACCTATCAAAACCCTTTAAATTTCCAATTTCTTTCTATTGTTGTATTCATCTAGATGTTCCCTAGCCGTCTCTCAAGTTTGGTAGGAAACCGTGTCCATTTCGTGTCCGTATCGGACATGTATCAATGTCATTACATAGGAGTTCGACGAAATGCCTCTTAGAACATTTTGTTCTTGGTTTTCAAAACAAATTATATATTTAGGAAGCCTATTATATGTAGATTGTAATGGTATAGGACTGAGTTGGAATTAGTGTGTTTTGATGTATATTTTGACACGGAGACACAAGGACAGAACTTGTCTGTGCACAGTACTTTGTCCTGCTGCTGCCGTGTCCAAACTCACTGGACACGACACGATTTTGAGTGCCACCAGTTGGTACTGGTAGGGGCACTGACTGACTCATCACCCAAGAAGTTTGGGGTGGATTGGTGTAGCGTGCATAGAGTTATTCGACTCATAAGTGTCAGTCGAGTTGTTGCACACACTGTTTGGACACTAGAATCTGGCTGTCAGTTTAACACTACTTGGACATGTTTATGGACATGTTTGACACTTGGATACTTGCTGGACACTTAGTAGACACGATGAAACCCTTCACAACAACCTTTCCTTGATACTTCGTGTCACATATGGCTCGACACATACACGCACGCACTCAACGTCCTGTGCAGACCCTGGTTGGGTTGGGTTTGTGTATGTGTCATGGCATTATATATACAGGTATGTTGTAGGTATATAGATGGGAAGCTCGTGCTGCCATTGCTTGGGGAGCATTGGGTGGCATGGTTAGAGTGTGCAGGCAGGTTGGCTGAGCCATAGGTAATGACAGGCACTTGCCATGTTTGCAGATGGCAACAAGGCCACTACTGTTCAGAGCTTGTGAGGGGCTTGGCAATGTGCCAATGGTTCAGGAAGTGAGTGAAGGGTCGGGCAACAGGGGCTTGTCCTCATGTGCAGTCCTTGTCATTCACCTCCTTTATGGTTTACTCCCATTTATTCAGTTGGTGATGGCATTAAATATCAGTCCACATGACAGGAAAGGAATCTGGTATCAGTGAATGGTAAAGGATAGGTATCATACTGCAGTTAGCTTGGTTATATGAGAGTATAAGGGTTCATATCAGATGTTGACACTTGTGTGTCAGTCTTGTAAACCCTGTGGAGTAGCAGTATAGGAGATGTGGAGGACTGTGAGTATTGAGTTAGCATCTTAGAATGTTAGACCCAATTTAAATTCTTCTCAAATTTGCAAATGTCAGAGGATGTGGTAAGTTATGTGTTAATAAATTAGTATATAGGATGTTGACGGTATCAGATATATCAATACAGGATATGTGAGAGTTCTTGAGGTGTTTGGACTGTTGTAGCAGCAGTAAATGGCTCGAGTGGCTCTGCCCACAGGTGCAGCAGTGGGCAGATGGCCTTTGGCCATGGATAAATGAGGGTGGCCTTGTGTGTTAGGATTCAGTTTTGTGTTGGCTTGGGTTAGAGAGAAGGTCGGGCAGGCATAGGCCACTTTAGTTCAGGGATTTTTGGATTTGGTCTAAGAAGTTCTATTTGGCTTTGGCTGGGCCTTAGGAATGTGTTTAAGTGTCTATATATGAATATTTATTAGTGTTAGAGAGGTTGTGTATGTGAGAGTGTATCAGATAGAGAATAGGGGGTTTGCTCTATACATGTTTCAGCTAGACTAGTGTGGAGATCAATTGAGTTCCTGGTATCTAGTATCATATACAGGAATGGGGGTAAGAAGGATAGGGTCTTTCCTGCGATGAGTATCAATTAATCACATGTGAATGTAGGTGTGTCTCTGAACCAGAGGAAGTACGATGGGCTGCCATTAAAGCTTTGTTGAAATATGAATTTAACTGAAGAAAGCAAGGGAGAAGTGATATACCATAAAGTATTAGGAAGTTGGTTTCACTAGTGTCAGTTAGCTCCTGGTATTGTGTCCTGCAATATTGGGGTGTACCAGTGAGGATACATCACTGTATCAGTAAGCAGGTGGTTGAGTGTATCAGAGATCCATGTGTGTGTGTGTGTTGGAGTATTAGGAAGAGGGAATGTGAGTGTTAGTATCATTAGAGGGTTGGATTTCAGTATCAGAAATAGGTTAGTGTTAGAGGCATGTGTTTCTGCTGGATCTTGATTTCAGTTTAGGACTTAGGTAGGTTGTTCATATTGTATTATCCTGGGTTGGCTTGCCAAGGCAATTACTTTCCTTAGCTTTGCAGGCTTAGCAACATGCTGCAGCAGCAGTAGCTACCCTGCTGCACTTGGCATCAGGGTTAACCCCCCTTTTTGGGCATATTTTGGTTGGCCATTAGGCAACCACTTGTGCCTTATGGTGAAGCATGGTTCATTGAGTGTGATTGAGGCTTTTTAGAGGGATATATATATATATATATATATATATATATATATATATATATATATATATATATATATATAAAGTATTTGCATATCCTAAGTTATCTAAGGTTATGAGAATATAGGTGATGTATGAGAATAGAGTGTTAGTATTAGTTAGAGTATCCATGATGTATCCTAGTGTCTTGTGTCTGTGAGAGAGAGTGAGATGTGCCCAGAGAAGTGGAATGTAGCAAGGAGTATCCATGTATTAGTATAAGATAGTGTATTTTCCTATTAGCCAAGGTACAGAGTTTATCCTATAGTCTAAGGTAATGTAGGATTTACCTAAAAAGCTAGGATAGATTGATATATCCTATATACATATGTATAAACCTGTATAGGGTAATATTGGGCATATGAATATCTAGGTTAGGGTATTTTGGGTAGTCATGACTTGATATAGGTTAACTTGATCTAGAATGACCTAGATTTGACCATGGTCAACTAGTTTAACCTTGATTGACCTAATTTGACTAGACTGTTGACCAAAAGTAATCCTTAAGTATATATATGACTAATTGACCTAATTTGACTAGAGTCTAACATAGTTGACTAAAATTGACCTAGTTGACCAAGTTGACTTTGACCTAGATTGGCCTAGAAATCATGTAGTTGCATTATAGCTTTCATTTACCTTATTTTAAAATATGTTATAACCCATACTGCTCTATTTAGGACATCGTGACTCCGGTGCAGACATATGAGATTACACTACTCTTTTCAGAGTATAAGGCGAGTACATTCTCTGATAGTTCTCTTATTTACTTGTCAATTATTGTACTTCAGTTCTAGTTAGTTGTATGTGATTCTCTGTTACCACACGTATAGATATTTTTGAATTCATGTATGTGACACACATACCATATTGTTTAGCCTCTATTACTAGTATCATCATGTCTGGCTTCTATTACTGGAATCACCTACTGAAATCACCCTGAAATCACTTGCTGGTATCATCATATTTGGCTGAACTCATCTCGATTCTCGTATCGTATTATGGAATCACTTATACTTGCTGGAAGGGAAAATACTTGAGTAAGACATGTAGACATACCCCAATCTAGAATCTTCCAACTGGAATCTACTGGAATGATAGCCATCTCACACCCGGCCAGGTGTGTGATGTTTCGTATTACCTACAGCCGTTTACATGTCGATCTCGATATTTTAAAACACACTGTTAGAGTATATGATGGACTCACCATAGAATCATTGATCACTATGACTGGATCGTCCCGTACTGGATTCATCTTGTATTAGATTCGTCTTGTACTGGACTTACATTGGAGTTACACTTGTCTAAATTTACTGTCTGGACTTGTATCATATTATCCTGGTTCAGCTAGTTCTATTTTTACAGTCTTTATTGCCATGATTCTTCTCTTGTTTAGTTACTTACTTTCCTTGTACTTTATCTGTCTTTCTTACCATCACCTGAATATAAAATGCTATGTTCATCAATACAACTGTCTATAACTGCTTTATAGTTCTATGTCATTTACTTGGATTTTTTAGATGAGATTGTGCTCGTTCCTGTCCTGACTGGACCTGTTGAAAATTTTACAGATGATTGCCTTGAGGACACATGCCTTACATATTATGGACCAGGAGATGGCTTAGCTACCTTTGGCCCCGACACTCAGGAGTGATCGGGAGATTAGCTAGTTATTTTGGTTTAGATTTCATGTTTTAGAACTTGAGTTGTAAATAAGTTGAGTTATGATGTTTTGAGATTGTTGGAGATTATGTTATTTTAGTAGTTAGTTTTATTGTTGTATTTAGTCTTAGTTTTTATCTTCTGTGTTACCATATCGTGCTTAGATTGTGATTGAAATTACATTATACCTATACTTGTACTCCGTTCGGAGTTGAGATTTTGACTAGTACATTATATAATTGCGTGAGTTGTTGGTTAGATAGCGACCTAGAACAACGTTCTACCGCCGACACTGCGGCGTTGGCTTGGCGTTGTTACGTGCTCGTACCCTCACAGTGGGTGCGGGTCGTGACACGTTTTTAGTGGTGGCCCATGCAGGTCGAGAGTCGCATTAGTGCGATGTCGTGGTAGTGCAACAATTAGTTGTACTGCTGCGCGCCTGCGATAGGAATTAAGGAATAGGATTTAGTTGAGAGAGTACTCAATCACAGTTAGGACTACTTGAGAAGATTTATGGGATGACCCTTGAGAATCTCATTATAAACTATCTCAAAATTCGATTCTGACAGTATCAGTCTATCTTCCTTGATTCATCGTTGAATTGATTCTTGGTATTCATTATTGACTTAATTTTCTACCAAGATAGCATTATGGGCTAGGTTGCCTTAGTCATGGAATCTAGAGTCTTCTACAGCCATATCAGCTGGTTGGGCGATGAGATAGTCTGATTTTGGATGTATTTCTCGGGTATGGAAATTTAAAGTTTTCGCAGCCAAGCTAGCGGCAATATGAAAATTTTAAATACCATGATTCTAGATGTATATACATTAGTTGTGGACTCTATGGATTATCGCAACCATACTTACTGGTGTGACGAGGATTCTGGTGACATGGTTCTCGATAGACGGTTATGATTATTAGATTGCAGGATAGATACCATATAGATGGTGCACTAGAGAATTTGAGTAGAATATCAGGGTGGATATTACTTGAGTGTCAAGGATTAGATAGAGGGAGCTAGGCCACCTGTAGCACAGCACCGTGCGTCGTACCAACAGAGGGATACACCCCAGAGGGGCAGGGCTTCTGTGCTGACAGTCGAGTAGACCGACGCTACGGGTGACGGGTTAGCAGGTCTGTCTTCCTGTTCTTCTTTCCATCTTGTTGTGTGATTCCATTAGTACCTGCCAGGATATTGCTTGTGATTGCTAGATAGTGTAGCTACCCTGTTCGAGACTGTAGAATCACGACCAGTAGGATTATATTGCTTGTTATCTATCGACCTTGATTTGGTTGGGGGTTTAACCTAGGAAGGGTGCGATCATCTTAATTTCGAGGATAAAATTTTTCTATGGGAGGTAGGATTATAACACCCAGTTTTCAGATAAAGTTAATTTTGAAATTTTGTAATTATATTATTATTCATTGATATTTATTTCACATTATAATTTTTGGTGATTTTTAATCATTTTTAAACTATTTAAAAACTGTTTTAAGTCATGACTTATGATTTTGAAGTGCTGCTAGTGAAACCCTAGTGACTGCATGACCTAGAGCCTGACCATGTCATTAGGATGATTTATTTTTAATTTTGAGCATGAGGGTATTTTGGTCATTTGGTTCCTTTGAATTATTTTAGGATTTATTGTATTGGTGATTGTTAATTTGACTTTTGCTAGCTGTGACTTAAGAGACTGTCCTAGATTTTGACCTTGACTTTGGTGACTTAGTTAACATGGTATGGACCCTAATCTAACTCAAGTTGGTCTTGGTTGACTTAAGTTGGCTAAGTTTCATGAAGAGAGTAGGAGGATTTGTGCATTAGAACATAAGCTAAGGACTTGAGCTAGTTAGCTAGTGCAACTTGGCCCAAGGCCCAATATGAGAAACCCTAACCCTAGTTCTTCATTTTAGGCAGCCACAACAGCCCAAACAAGACATAACTTCAGCCTATATAATGTCTCTACACACCCCTTGCCTCTTTTAGAACATCCATTTGTAGGAAACCCTAATTTCTTCCCCAAATTGCCTAACTCCTCAATTTCTCCCCCAAATTGATCCCAACCTCTTGCAATTGGATCTAAATCTGGAGGGCTGATTGAAGGAGGCGTGCTTGCAAGGAGTGGAGCTCTTTTGGACGCAATTTGAGGAAGATGGATTCTCTAATTTGGGGCTTTTCATTAAGACTTGCTCACAATAGGTAAAACCTATCAAAACCCTTTAAATTTCCAATTTCTTTCCATTATTGCATTCATCTAGGTGTTCTCTAGCCGTCCCTCAAGTTTGGTAGAAAATCGTGTCCATTTCATGTCCGTATCGGGCATGTATCAATGTCATTACATAGGTGTTCGACGAAATGCTCTTAGAACTTTTTGTTCTTGGTTTTCAAAACAAATTATATATTTAGGAAGCCTATTATGTGTACATTGTAATTGTATAGGACTGAGTTGGAATTTGTGTGTTTTGATGTATATTCTGACACAGGGACACTAGGACAGAACTTGTCTGTGCACAGTACTTTGTCCTGCTGCGGCAATGTCCAAACTCACTGGATACGACACGATTTTGAGTGCCACCAGTTGGTACTGGTAGGGGCACTGACTGACTCATCACCCAAGAAGTTTGGGGTGGATTGGTGTAGAGTGCATAGAGTTATTCGACTCACAATGTCAGTCGAGTTATTGCACATACTGTTTTGACACTGGAATCTGGCTGTCAGTTTAACACTACTTGGACACGTTTGTGGATATGTTTGACACTTGGACACTTGCTGGACACTTAGTGGACACGATGAAATCCTTCACAACACCCTTTCCTTGACACTTCGTGTCACATATGGCTCGACACACACACGCACGCACTCACTGTCCTGTGCAGACCCTGGTTGGGTTGGGTTTGTGTATGTGTCATGGCATTATATGTACAGGTATGTTGTAGGTATATAGATGGGAAGCTTGGGCTGCCATTGCTTGGGGATCATTGGGTGGCATGGTTAGAGTGTGCAGGCACGTTGGCTGAGCAATAGGTAATGACAGGCACTTGGCCATGTTTGCAGATGGCAACAAGGCCACAACTGTTCAGAGCTTGTGAGGGGATTGGCAATATGCCAAGGGTTCAGGGAGTGAGTGAGGGGTCGGGCAACAGGGGCTTGTCCTCATGTGCAGTCCTTGTCATTCACCTCCCTTATGGTTTACTCCCATTTATTCAGTTGGTGATGGCATTAGATATCAGTCCACATGACAGGAAGGAAATCTGGTATCAGTGAATGGTAAATGATAGGTATCATACTGCAGTTAGCTAGGTTAGATGAGAGTATAAGGGTTCATATCAGATGTTGACACTTGTGTCAGTCTTGTAAACCCTGTGGAGTAGCAGTATAAGAGATGTGGAGGACTGTGAGTATTGAGTTAGCATCTTAGAATGTTAGACACAATTTAAATTCTTCTCAAATTTGCAAATGTTAGTTCATGTTAGAGGATGTGGTAAGTTAGTGTGTTAATGAATTAGTGTATAGGATGTTGATGGTATCAGATATGTCAACACATGATATGTGAGAGTTCATGAGGAGTTTGGACTACTGTAGCAGCAGTAGATGGCTTGAGTGGCTCTGCCCACAGGTGTAGTAGTGGGCGGATCGCCTTTGGCCATGGATAAGTGAGGTGGGCTTGTGTATTAGGATTCAGTTTTGGGTTGGCTTGGGTTAGAGAGAAGGTCGGGCAGGCATAGGCTACTTTAGTTCAGGGATTTTTGGGTTTAGTCTAAGAAGTTCTATTTGGCTTTGGCTGGGTCTTAGGAATGTGTTTAAGTTTCTATATATGAGTATTCATTAGTGTTAGATAGGTTGTGTATATGAGAGTGCATCGGATGGAGAATAGGGGGGTTGCTCTATACATGTTTCAGCTAGACTATTGTGGAGATCAATTGAGTTCCTGGTGTCTAGTGTCATATGCAGGATTGGAGGTAAGAAGGATAGGGTCTTTCCTGCGATGAGTATCAATTAATCACATGTGAATGTAGGTGTGTCTCTGAACCAGAGGCAGTAAGATGGGCTGCCATTAGAGCCTTGTGGAAATATGAGTTTAACTAAAGAAAGCAAGGGAGAAGTGATATACCATAAAGTATTAGGAAGTTGGTTTCACTAGTGTCAGTTAGCTCCTGGTATTCTGTCCTGCAATATGGGGGTGTACCAGTGAGGATACATCACTGTATCAGTAAGCAGGTGATTGAGTGTATCAGAGATCCATGTGTGCGTGTGTGTGTGGGAGTATTAGGAAGAGGGAATGTGAGTGTTAGTATCATTAGAGGGTTGGATTTCAGTATCAGAAATAGGTTAGTGTTAGAGGCATGTGTTTCAGCTGGATCTTGATTTCAGTTTAGGACTGATGTAGGTTGTTCATATTGTCTTGGCCTGGTTTGGCTTGCCAAGGCAATTGCTTGCCTTAGCTTTGCAGGCTTAGCAACATGCTGCAGCAGCAGTAGCTACCCTACTGCACTTGGCAGCAGGGTTGACCCCCTTTTTTGGGCATGTTTTGGTTGTCCATTAGGCAACCACTTGTGCCTTATGGTGAAGCATGGTTCATTGAGTGTGATTGAGGCTTTTTAGAGGGATATATATATATATATATATATATATATATATATATATATATATATTTTTTTTTTATATATATATATATAAATATATATAAATATATATATATATATATATATATATATATATATATATATATATATATATATATATATATATATATATATATATATATAGTATTAGTTAGAGTATCCATGATGTATCCTAGTGTCATGTGTCTGTGAGAGAGAGTGAGATGTGCCAGATAAGTGGAATGTAGCAAGGAGTATCCATGTATTAGTATAAGATAGTGTATTTCCCAATTAGCCAAGGTACAGAGTTTAGCCTATAGTCTAAGGTAATATAGGATTTCCCTAAAAACCTAGGATAGATTGATATATCCTATATATATATGTATAAACTAGTATAGGGCAATTTTAGGCATATGAATATCTATGTTAGGGTATTTTGGGTAGTCATGACTTGATATAGGTTACTTGATCTAGAATGACCTAGATTTGACCATGGTCGACTAGTTTAACCTTGATTGACCTAATTTGACTAGACCGTTGACCAAAAGTCAACATTAAGTCTATATATGACCAATTGACCTAAGTTGACTAGAGTCTAACATAATTGACTAAAATTGACCTTGTTGACCAAGTTGACTTTAACCCAGAGTTGACCAAGTTGACTTTGACCTAGATTGGCCTAGAAATTATGTAGTTGTATTGTAGCTTTCATTTACCTTGTTTTAAAATATGTTATAAACCATACTGCTCTATTTAGGACATTGTGACTCCGGTGCAGACAACTGATATTACACTACTCTTTTCAGAGTATCAGGCGAGTACATTCTCTGATAGTTCTCTCATTTATTTGTCAATTACTGTACTTCAGTTCTAGTTAGCTGTACGTGATTCTCTGTTACCATACGTATGGATATTTCTGGATTCATGTATGCAACACACATACCATATTGTCTGGCCTCTATTACTGGTATTATCATGTCTGGCTTCTATTACTGGAATCACCTACTGGAATCACCCTGGAATTACTTGCTAGTATCATCATATTTGGCTGGACTCATCTCGATTCTTGTGTTGTATTCTGGAATCACTTGTACTTGCTGGGAGGGAAAATACTTGAGTAAGACATGTAGACATACCCCAATCTGGAATCTTCTAACTGGAATCTGCTGGAATCTACTGGAATGATAGCCATCTCACACCCGGCCAGGTGTGTGATGTGTCGTATTACCTACAGCCGTTTACATGTCGATTTTGGTATTTTAAAACACACTATTAGAGTATATGCTGGACTCACCCTGGAATCATTTATCACTATGACTGGATCATCCCGTACTGGATTCATCTTGTATTAGATTCCTCTTGTACTGGACTTACATTGGAGTTACACTTGTCTACATTTACTGTTTGGACTTATATCATATTATTCTGGTTCAGCTAGTTCTATTTTTACAGTCTTTATTGCTATGATTCTCCTCTTGTTTAGTTACTTACTTTCCTTGCACTTTATCTGTCTTTCTTACCATCACCTGAATATAAACTGCTATGTTCATCAATACTACTGTCTATAACTGCTTTATAGTTCTCTGTCATTTACTTGTATTTTCTAGATGAGATTGTGCTCGTTCCTGTCCTGACTAGACCTGTTGAAAATTTTACAGATGATTGCCCTGAGGACACATGCCCTATATATTATGGACCAGGAGATGGCTTAGCTACCTTTGGCCCCGACACTCAGGAGTGATCGGGAGATTAGCTAGTTGTCTTGGTTTACATTTCATATTTTAGAACTTGAGTTGTAAATAAGTTGAGTTATGATGTTTTGAGATTGTTGGAGATTATGTTATTTTAGTAGTTAGTTTTATTGTTGTATTTAGTCTTAGTTTTTATCTTCTGTGTTATCATAACGTGCTTAGACTGTGATTGAGATGACATTATACCTATACTTGTCCTCCGTTCGGAGTTGAGATTTTGACAAGTACATTATATAATTGTGTGAGTTATTGGTAAGATAGCGACCTAGAACAGAGTTCTACCGCCTAGACTACGACGTAGGTTGGGCGTTGTTACGTGCTCGTACCCTCATAGTGGGTGCGGGTCGTGACATACCAGCACCTCTTATCATCAAGCTTCGAGGAAAGGCACCCGCTCACTTACCTCCGATAGCTTCGACTGCCAGCCAGGAGCCCATTCGAATAAACTCCCCCGAAAGTCCCCGAAGGCAGCCTCAAAGTTTCAAGAATCTCCGGCTCCAACACCCTTGGTAGTCAAACTGAAGCGGAGACCACTACCACCTTCTCCTATGGTAGCCCGGGTTCTCATTGACGAGGAGTTAGGGGACTACATGTGCGCCAATGCTGAGGCACATTTTTTAGATGATGTAATCCCTTGGGATAAAGTTTCGTATTTTATTAATAGAAAGTTGTCTTTGAATTACTCTTGTCCACACTGGAACACTATGCATTTCTTAGACAATGTATTGTATATGTTGCAAACTCAAGTGACAACTGCTAATTTGGCAAGCCGAGTTGTCTCTTCCTACAATGTTTACTTCTTGGTTCCACAAAGAAGAAAGATGAGAAACCTATCATCTTCGATCGATTAGAGCATCATCAGCGACTGACTCAGGCAGAACCAGAACCTAAAAATGGTAAGATGCAGCTCTACTGTTATACCGCTCAAGCAAAATACCTTATCCTGAAGATGGGCTACGACTTGACCGGTGATAAAGGACTGAATTATGGCAAAGGCCGATGCCTTCCCTTACGACTTCGTGTCCTAAGGGAAAGGCTCAAAATTACTCGCCGAGGGTTGGGTTATGTTACACCCATAACAACTTCGGATAATTCAGAGCTGGAAGTTATAATGCACTCTCGCTCTTCTTATTCCTCACCCTGAGACTCTGATACCAGTATCAACCATGCCTTTAAAAAGATATTATCAGTCAACATAGTCTCTGCAGATCCCCCAGTCGAGGATGAAGACCATATGTTCGAATTCTCCGAGGATGAACCCTGGGCTCATTGCCTATGTTCCTAATGGGACTGGCATTTCGAACAGCGAAAACCTTCCATCGTAGACGAAGTCGTCCAAGTCGAGATAGGAGATGAGGCTTCTCCTAAATCCATCTTCATTAGCAAAAGCTTGACTGGAGAAGACAGCGAATCTCTGATACAGCTTATCGAGAGTACATCGATGTCTTTGCTTGGAGCCATGAAGACATATCGGGGTTAGACCCGCAATTCACAATGCATCGAATCAACATCCTATCCAATGCTAAACCTGTCAAAAAGTAACAACTGAGCGTAAATAGACCAAATCAAGGAAATTGAGATATTTATACAAGGATAATTCCAAATAAGACTTTACGCAAAGGTCAAACTGAGTCAAACTGAAAACTCTACGCAAGTTCTAAATTCAGACTTTACACGAGGAATGAGCTGTCCATACTGCATTAAATGCAAGAAGCTATTGTTCTGACAGATTAATTTTCTGACAAATGATTGCACAAAAGCTAAAAAGTTTATTGATTAGCGTGCTAATGAGCTGCTTTACGCTTGAAGAACAGCTTCCTCTTTACGCATAAGAGTTATTTGAGCTTTTACGCTCAAGGCTATCTCAGCTACTCTTTTTGTGCGCGTAGAGTTTATTTGAGCCTTTACGCTCAAGGCTATTTTTAGCCACTTTACGCAGGAAGCTTACTTTGAGCTATTTTACGCGCGGACATATTTAAACAACATTTTTTATGCACAGTTTGTCCTGATTATGTGGGAACGTGGTTTTCTGACGTGGCCTTCATGCCACACTTCTCAAAGAACGTGTGTACGTGCTCTCCTTATTTTATTAAATTATAGGACATGTGTCAACATGCGTAGAAGCCAATTTCTGTACATGGGTGACAGTTATTCTAATAGCCTGCATAGAGACCCAATATTGATGCTTTTTACGCACAGAAGACAAGTCTATATAAAGACTTCTTTTTTAAGAAAGAGGGACAAGATTTTGGAGTCCAGATACTTTCAGAGCAAAGTAATTTTCTAGAGTGTTTTTTCAACTTTTTCTCAAGAACAGAGTGAAGCAAAGCAGAAAAGCATTCGACTGTGCCATCAATGCCAATTGTGTCGATACCTTTCTGGTGACTTAGTTCTTCCAGTTGTTCATCTCCAAGCAGTTTTTTTCATCATCATCGTGTTGTCCAAGAAACAAAATGATCGCTCTCAGATCAGACTTCCATAGCAATACTCCCCAGAATTTACTTGTACATTTTTTTTTCGTTTTCTTTCAAAAGCCTTAAAGGCATTTTGTTAAGTGAAACAAAATGGTGACTCTGTTGGGGATGACTTTCTTCTCTGACGAGAAAGAAATTGCTCAATACGATGATGTGTCGATTTGATCGACGAAGAAGACTCTGGTCGTTCAATTCGATCAGACTACTTACGAAGAAATGCTCCGAACTGGGGGGTAGTGCTCGCTACTCCAACGTGCAAAAATCACGAAAGGTGCACAAAGTAAGGATCCTTAAGTCCAAAGCAACCTCTGATCTCTCCATTGTCTCTAAAGGAAAGGAAATTCTTTCCACTCCTGTTGTTGGGGCTCCCAGCTGTGACAAGGCTGTTCCTACTTCAGTATTTTATCCTGTGCGTAAAATTCAGTCTCCCGTCTATAACGTGGTAGACAATCATGTCTTGCGCTATACGCGTAAAGGCAAATCTCCCGTCTGTAATGTGGCAGATACTCCTGTTTTGTGCTATACGCGTAAAGGCAAATCTCATGTTGGTGACATGGTAGATAAAGTTCACAATGGTGCTTTTGCATCTAAAGTGAACTTGCCTACACATGTACAGCGTAAAAAAAGTCTCCTATGATAAACAATTCTTTTGATTTATCTAAGAAGACAAGAAATGCTGGAAAAACTTATATTTTACGCCAACAATCCTCTAATGCTGCTTTATGCAAAGTGCCTAATCTTAGGATTACGCGCAATATTGATTATGTTCTCAGTGCACAAAAATCAACTCAGGATTTACGCACACAACTTCAAGCGCGTAAAAATGTACTGCTTTCTTCTGCCAATGAAGCAAGTAACCTTCTTTTTACACAAGGGACTAAATATTTCTTTGTCACAAATGTAAAAAGAAAATGGTATCTTTCAATTCTTCTGATTTACGCGAGTTACTTATGCAAAAGCGTAAAATCAAAAAATTTCCTGTGACACTCCCTCAAGAAAATCATCATTGTGAATGTCACCAAATTGTGATCAAATCTTGCTGTTCTATAACTAAACGATTAGTTTTCGACCGATTAAGCTACAACGTACCTCAGCATCAAATTGATGACCAAGAACATGAGTTGTCCTATGCATCCGTTAATATGGCATCTCATATCAATAGAGGACGACGTCCAACGCAATTCGTCCCGGACTCCAAGTCAACAACGGTTCAACCGAATCCTTGACACTTTTGAAGGAGTATATCAATATAGTCGGTCAAGAAGTCAACGACCTTTAAGTATGCATTCTTCAGATTCAGAGGCTAGGGGTACCCAGTATTTGGAGTCAGAAACTGATAGCGTTGATTCATATCTCTATACCAATCCCTCTGTATGTTCAAGAAAAGTTGAATCTTATGTTATCGGAGAAGAAGAGGAGACGTCTACTACTCATACAGAACAACATCTTTCTGCGGAAGAACAATCAATAAAGGATATGCTTGCAATGATGTAAAATATGCATCAAATAATAATGACTCAGCAAACAGTCCAACCTGCAGTGATAACACCAGTACAGGTAGCTGCACAAACTCAAGATAGTCAAAGGGTTGACATACCTTTGAATAATCTGAGTCAAGAGTCGGTTATTAAACAAAACTCCGCATCTCCTGATCCTCTCATCTGAGAAGATGTATTACCTCCGGTGGGGGTTACGGTACATCCAACCACTATTTAGTCAAACATACTCCCTCAAATTAATGAAGCTATTCAAGTAGTTTGGGAGTTAAAAGCACAATTCAAAGTTCTTAAGCACAAAGATCAGCTCCAGAAGTTGGTGATCAAGCAACCTTATCCTCTCCATTGGAATGATGTGCCCTTTCCTCCAAAATTCAAGCCGCAGTCTATGGTATTATTTGATGGAAAGGCTTCTCCAAGTCAATATATCAATTATTTTGATATTATGACTGTGCATCTACAGAAGAATGATGCTCTGCTCATCCGAGTCTTTATTGGGTGTTTGACGGGTACAGCATACGATTGGTATCGCATTCTATCTGATAATTGTATATCGTCTTTTGACGAATTCAAAGCAATGTTTCTCTCCCGTTTCTATGAAGGAGGGATGGACATGAATATGTCCTCCTTAATAGAGATTAAACAAAAAGAGAAAGAGGATACTCGGACGTTTATCGAACATTTTCGACAGGCTACTTTGAAAATGCCTCCGGGTATGCCAGATTTAGCATTAATTGATACATGCAAAATGAATCTGCGACCAACCATCGCTGTTTTTACAGGCTCTTAATTCACAGATTGGGCCTCGTTTATTATAGCAGCAGCTTCAGCTAAGACCAATGGAAGATTGGCTCGTGAACATGGAATGCTCTTCGTTTCAGAAGATAAAGGAAAGAAAGCCTCTTTAGGTAACAATTATGGTAATCGCAATAGAAAAGGAATGGAAACCCTGGTGGTGAACCTTTCAAAATCCAAAACTACACCAAGTAATCCGAAATCTTCTAAGCCGAAAGAAGAGTACCCTTTCGATGACAGTGATATTCCTGGGATATTCCAATGTCTCGTAAAGAGTGGTAAACTCCAGATTCCATATCCAAAACGACCTAATAAGGTGGATTTGACTGATAATCCTAAGTATTGTATCTATCATAGATACAAAAATCATGCTACTAAGGCTTGCTATGTCTTGAAGAAGAAGATTCAAGAGTTAATAAATGCTAAAGCTATCGCTTTAACTAATGATGAGCATACAGTCACAACTAAGATAATTTCTCTTCAATTTGGAGGTTTTCCTCCACAGCAAGTTCCTGATGGAATTGTTCCGATTCCGAAGGCGACAATGAAGATTGTGAATCTTTCACCTGCCAGAGATCAAAGTAAAGAACTATTGCCTCTCACCTTGAAAAATGGTGAAATTATGTGGGTACATCCTGACCTAGTACCTGAAATGGAACATGAAAGTAAAATTTTAAAATCCAAAAAAGGTCAAAAAGTCAGAACCTGTAATAAGATTTCTCATGTTGTACTCCAGATCATGATGATTCTTATCATATGTGGGATGACATCCCTTTGGAAGATAGGCTAAGGGGTCTGAACATATGTCCTCCAAGTTTGGCTCCTCCTACCAAACTAAAGCTTACCCATCAGCAATGGTTAGCCATGAACATTGTCCCTCTGTATGGAGCACAACAAGTTTTTGCTACCTATGAGAAAGCTTCGGCTGGGATTTTACCTCCTACACCAAAAATTTCTGCCCTGGCGACTACTGGAGTCTCCGTTCCTTCTTCATCTGTTGGACTGTCTATTAAAAGTCTGCTGCCATTCGCATGTACAGTCAATAATCGGTCCATCTCATGAAGAAAATGGGCTATGACTTTCAAAAAGCGGAAGGCTTCAATAATGCTAAAGGTATGCGAGTTCCTTTACAAATTCAAGGTCAGAAATCTTTCGTCGGATTGGGATTTGTGGTTCCTCCTTAAAATTCCCATAAGACAAATACTAAGGAAAAGAAGACTAAATCCAGTAATATGGTACTTCATTCTCCTGAGTTTGAAGAAGTGTCTTTTGTTGGCACAAGATCTGGAAAAGACTACCACAAAGATTACGAGGGAACTTCCAAAGAAGTGGATGATGCCGCTGAAACACTGCCAACTCAGTCATCTTCTATTCCTGCTGAGGCAAGACCTTCTAAACCATCAGTGGTTAAAAAAAATAGAAGGCAGTATATTTTGACGTTCCACTAATGTCACGTTTAAATCAAGGGTTGATGAAACCCTATAAATTTGACATTTTAGCCCAATAGCCATTACTCCGGCTAGGCTTTCCATCTTTGAGTTACTCCGTCTTTCTAAAGAAAGTCGAGAAACCTTGAATGAAGCATTGCTATAGGCAGATTCATGCTCAGCTCAAATCAAAAGTCCCAACAATACACCAGTGTCAAGTCCCCAATGCCACAGTGTGATGGAATCAATTCCTAACATTACTTTCACACAAGAAGATATATTGTTGAAGCATAATCGACATGACATACCTTTGTGTTATACAGGGCATATTGACTCTACCGAAATTGACAGGATTTATATTGATCCTGGGTCTTCCATTAGCATTATCTTCAGAGTATGCTACGACCATTGAGGATTCCTACTAGTGAGTTGACTTACACTAGTACGACAGTTGTTGGTTTCAATTCTGGAAGAAGTAAACCATTAGGAAAAATTCGTCTGAAGATTCAAATAGGTGATCTTCGAACCATGGCAACTTTCTATTTTATCAACTCAAACGTATCTTATAATATCCTACTCGAAAGACCATGGATACATGAACATAACATTGTTCTTTTGACTCTTCCCCAATGCTTCAAGTATGTGGATTCTCAGGGGATCGTGAAGACTGAATTTACAGATCTCAATCCTTTTAAAGGTGTTGTAGCCTATTTTTCGGATTCAATACTTTATTACAGGAGCATGTGAAGGAAATATTTGATATGGCTGAAGATCAATCGCCTGCAGAAGATCAATCAATTTCAGAAGATCAATTGCCTTTAAAAGATCAACCTTTGAAGATTAAGGTTAAAGGTCGAATTCAACCCCAACCTGTCAATGATGAACCTTTGGTGATTAAAGTTAAAGGAAGAACTCAAGCTATGTCTGATGAATCTGTAAAGGTTCCAGTCAAAAGTCTGGTTCAAACCAACACTAGTGATCAACCTCTTATTATCAAGGTTAAGGACGTACTTCTCGTACATCTGATCCAAAACTACTAGTTATCAACCTTGGCAAGTCTACGCTGAAGACGGATGACGGTCCATTAATGATTAATCTGAGTGTAGTAATCAGTCTGTCAATGATGTAAATATTGATCAATCTGTGTTTGCTCATTTTAATGAAGATTTTCTTTTCGAGTATATGGCTGTCAAATCTATTGAAAGAATGACTTTATCTGTTGATAATCAAAGTCATCAACATAAAACTGATATAAATATCGAGGGAACCTTATATATTAATCATAAAGAGAATTTTTTTCCTCCTCATGTAGATGTTGGGCCCTATGCTCAGATGTTCCTAACATCTACTCCTTATTTACTACCTGTTGCCTCATCATCACAAGCTTGTGTAACTTATAGACGTCACAAAGAATCTTATTTTGTGATCTCGTCTAATAAGAAAAACAAGCGTCAAATTATGTTTGGTTTGGCTCAGAATATTCCAGTTATACAAACAGATAATCTCGAAGAGAAAGATAAAGAAAAAATCAGAATTGACAGATATAGTCAACAATCTCTTAAGATTATCCAAAATATGGGATATGATTTGAAAACCATGTTAGGTCTCAATCAAAGCAAAGGTAGACAATTAACATTATGTGGTGATCTATTTTATCAACGAACCCATCATGGTTTGGGATACGATACATTCCACATATTTAATAAAGATATGGAAGAAGAATTTTCTTCCAGTTCTTTACAATCCTCAGATTCTGAAGGAGTTTATTATGTTAAATCTGAGCACGTCTTTTCAGTTAATATGGTTCAAACCGATGATGAGTCTGAACTATTTTAAAATGACCCTTAGGCACAACAAATGGATACTCAGTGGGAGCTTCGATTTGAACAGCGACAGCCACCCACAGAAGATAAAATTGTCCATATTGATGTTGGAGACGAAACTACGTCAAAGCCAATATTTATCAGCAAAAATCTTTCCGAAGATGAAAAAGAAGAGTTGATAATACTGATAAAAGAATATATTGATATCTTTGCATGGAGCTATGAGGATATGCCAGGTCTGGATCCTAAAGTAGCTATCCATAAACTCAATATCCTTCCTAATGCCAAACTTGTAAAACAACAGCAGCAGCGTCTTCGACTGGATATGATGGATGCAATTGAAGCAAAAGTTAAAAAGCTGATCACATGTGGCTTTGTCCGGGAAGAACAAAACCCAGATTGGGTTGCCAATATTGTTCCTATCATGAAGAAGAATAGAAAAGTTTGAATTTGCATAGATTTTCGAGATCCCAAAGCAGCTTGACAGAAAAATAAATTTTTACTTCCGATCACTGATGTCTTGATAGACAATACATGTGGTTTTGAACGTATGTCTTTCATGGATGAATTCTCAGGATATAATCAGATTAAGATGCATCCAAGAGATGAAAAGTATACTGCTTTTCGTACACCCCTTGGAGTTTATTACTACACAGTTATACCTTTTGGTTTGAAAAATACCGGTGCTACATATCAAAGGGCCATGAGCAATATCTTTCAAGAAGATCTACGAAAAATAGTTGAATATTATGTGGATGATATCGTCGTCAAAAGTCGATTAAATGATGATCACATTCAAGACTTAAAGACAGTATTCGAGTTGATGCGTCGACATCAATTAAAGATGAATCCCACTAAGTCTTTCTTAGGGGTTTCCAGTGGCAAGTTTTTGGGATTTGTCATTACTTCTCAAGGTATCCATATTGATCCTGATAAAGTTAAAACAATTCTTGAAATGTGTTCTCCACGTAATCTAAAAGAACTTCGTGGCTTTCAAGGTCGTATTGCTTATATCAGGAGATTTATATCAAATCTTTCTGGGAGTTGTCAACCTTTCTCTAGTTTATTGAAGAAGGGTGTGTCATTTGTTTGAGATGAAGCATGTCAAAAAGTATTTAATGACATCAAGCAATACCTCACAAATCTACCTGTTTTAGCACCCCAGTAGTGGGAAAGACAATTTTTGTTGTATGTTCGAGCACTAGATCATTCTTTTGGTGCGCTTCTTGTACAGAAAAGTGATAAAGGTCATGAACAAGCAATTTATTATCTCAGTCGAATGATGGTTGGGGCTGAACACAGATATACTTCTGTGGAAAAAGAATGTCTAGCCTTGGTTTTTTCCATTCAAAAGATGCGACATTATGTATCGGGACAGACTATTTATGTCATATCCAGAATAAATCCTATTCAGGTATTAATGAAGAAACCGAGTATTCTTAATTCCCGGTTAGCTACCTGGGAAATATTGCTTACCCCCTATGATATTGTCTACATACCTCAAAAATCAGTGAAAGGTCAAGCGTTAGCTGACTTCTTAGCAGCTCATCCTATACCTGAAACTTCTAAGATATATGACGACATTCCAGATGAAGTTATAGATTACAACATGACTTTGAGGGATGATATTTGGCAACTATACTTTGACGGAGCATCAGGAGTTGGGCCTAAAGGCAATATTGTCTCTGGAATAGGCATCATATTGGTCTCTCCTGATAAAATGGTCATATACCGTGCTTATTCCCTCAACGAACCATGTTCCAATAATGTGGAAAAATATAATACTCTGCTAATTGGTCTTCAAGTAGCAAAACAATTAGACATTGAGTTTTTGGAAGCTTATGGAGATTCTCAACTGATCATTAATCAGGTCAGAGGGACATATGAAGTCAGAAATCCTGACCACATTCCCTATCATCAAGTGGCAATCGAATTGGCTCTTTTATTCAATGGGTTCTTCATTGAATTCGTACCACATTCTCAAAATTTGGAAGCTGATGCTCTTGCTAGTTTAGCTGCAGATTTAGCAGTTCCAATCAGAAGACAAAATACCATCACTTTGTTGGATAGAGATCTATTCTGTGTCAAGAATAATTTGCATATCGAACAGATTTATGTTACAGAATCAAATCTCAGCAAAAGGATTGGAGAAGTCCATTTATTGATTATACGGTTTATGGGATATCCAAAGGAAGCTATATAAATCAAAAGACGATCATTTCGATTTTACTATGATTCTTCAATGCACATGTTGTATCGTCGTTCTTATGACGAACTTTTATTGTGTTGTCTTTCGGAAAGCGAAGCCAAGCAAACACTTCGTGAAGCTCATGATGGAGTTTATGGTGTGCATTAACCAGGTCCAAAGTTACAAGATCGTATTCGAAGAATGGGCTATTATTGGCCTTCTATGATAGCAGACGCAGTGGATTATGCCAGACGGTATAAAGCATGCCAGATTCTTATTAATTTTATTCATCAACCTTCTGAATATTTACATCCTACAGCAGCTTCTTGGCCTTTTGAAGCTTAGGGTATGGATATTATTGGTCCAATTAATCCCCCTTCTGTTAAAGGACATCGGTTTATCCTGGCTGTAACTGATTATTTTTCTAAATGGGCGGAAGCAGTTCCTCTTGTTGAAGTAAAAACGTCTAATGTGATTAACTTCATCAAACATCATGTCATTTATCGTTTTGGGATTTCCCGAAGGATAATCCATGATAATGGACCATAATTTGCCAGTCAGGCGTTTTATCGATTTTGTGACAAGAATCGGATCTAGAACTTATCTTCTACAGCTTACAATCCAGCTGCTAATGGTTTAGCAGAAGCTTTCAACAAAACTATTATTAAACTTCTCAAAAAGTTCGTCTCTTCTAATAAACGTGATTGGAACGAGAAACTTGGAGAATGTTTATGGGCTTATCGAACAACAGTCCGAACTCCAACTGGTTTTACGCCATTTTTATTGGTTTATGGATGTGAAGCTGTTCTTCCACTGGAGTTGCAGATACCATCTCTTAGAATAGCCATTGCTAATGAGCAAACTACGGAGAATAATGACAACTTAAGACTCCAAGAACTTGAAGGTTTGGATGAGAAGCGTCTTCAAGCACAACAGCACATTGAGCTAAATCAAGCCCGCATATCTCGAACTTTCAATCACAAAGTTAAAGAGAGGGTATTTAAAGTAGGAGAACTGGTTAGTGTTGTCCGAAGACCAATGGTTATGACTCATAAGAGTGAAGGCAAGTTCCAAGCTAAATGGGAAGGTCCTTATGTAGTCGAAACTATATTTTCTAATGGTGCTTATAGCTTATCTAAACCTAATGGAGATTTGCTCATGATGCCAATTAACGGTAAATTCTTGAAGAAATACTACGTTTGAATTTCTTCTTCATTTCCCAGCTACCAAGGTTTGGTTAAGCTGATTATTTATTCTCCTAAAAAAGAATTTTGATTTTCTGTCTTACCAGCTGATTTCAGATTTATTATCTATCATGTCATCATTACCTCTGAATAAATATTAAATCTACTTCTTTTATTATTATCTATCATGTTCATATTACCTCTGAATAGATATTAATCTAATTTTCTTTGAGTCATTACGACATATTATGTTCATATTACTTCTGATAGTGTTGTATACACTAAAAAGAAAACAAGATTTATTATCTATCATGTCCACATTACCTCTGGATAGATATAATCTACTTTATTGAGTTTGGAAGACTTATCATGTCTATATTACCTCTGATAATTATTTTCTATCTCACACATATTTTAAAATATTTTACATTTATTTCATGATTGGAAATAGTACATCAGCAAAATAAAGAAAATAACAGAAGATAAAATTCTTTATTTGGGTATAAAAAATTTCTAAGGCGGAGCACACAGATCTTAAATCATTTTCTGTAATTCTACCAGACGGTTTTCGCGAGAGCCCAGTACAGTTGTGTATGATATGGATGTTCGAGCTTCTGCAGTACAAAGATGGGAGAGTTCAGCAAAGACAGCTATCATTTTGTCTTTGGCTTCTTCGAGGGTTTTTATGTTAGATTCAGAACCAAATATTCGTTCTTCCAAAATAGAGCTTTGCCTCAAATATTGATCTCTATCTGCCGTCATCCGGTTTTGCTCCTCATTTAATCGAGCTAGCTCAGCCTCGACTTCACGAATTCTATCATTTTGTTGATGAATTTTGATATTCATTGAGTCATAGGCTTGTTGATGCTACTCCAACAAGGGTTTATTTTCTATCAAGAAGGTCCTTTCCATGGCAACCTTATTGCTATAATCTCGAAGAGATTATTTAAAGATGGTTTCTCGAGTTGTATACTCATTGGTGAGAACATCATACTCGGATTGGATGAGGCTTTCTATAGTCCCACTTGACAACCTTAGATATTCCTTGATGGGTTGTTCAAGTCCCTGGACTATCTTCAGCAAAGCTGCTGCCCTCTCAGTGTCATTAAACATTGCGATATTGTCTATGGTGGTAGCAATCGCACATTTCAAGCTCTTATAACTGAGGCCTTTCTTCAAAACCATTTTGATCAACACTACCAAAGTTTTGTAAAAAGTTTCAGTATGAATCTCAACCAAAAGATTCATATCAGCATTGGAGCTTGGTGTATCAGCAATATCTGCCAATCTCTTTTCCTGAAAATTGGAGACAGGTGTTGTCGTTGTTGTGGTAGCAAGCTGAGTAAACGATATATCTGTTATCGTTACCATAGCCAATTAATTTCCAGGGAGTTCTGGGACTACAACTTCCATAATCTTTTCTGCTACCTCCGGAGGATGAGTTTCAGTGGAAGGGGATGGTATTACGGAGGTGTTGTCTCCTATGTTCTGTTCAGACTCGAACACAACTGTCTCAGTAATCGGGCCAGGATTAGCTGCAGTAATAGATGTTGCCATTATATCTACAACCTCAGCTATATGTTCTTTAGCATCAATGGATTCTCTGATCACTACTGGCTCTTCGTCTGCAGCTGATTCGTCTTCTCTTTCTGCGACAAAAGAAGACAATTCCTGGTATGTCTCTCATGTAGGCTCTTGTTGAATCTCCATAGAAGAAGAACCTTCCTTAGAAATAGAATCTTTTTTTGAAGAAGAACTTCCTTCTTCAGATTCTACTACCTCGCTATGAATAGACTTTTGAGGAAGAGGAGGAGCAACGGGCTTTGCCACAGTGATGATATCTACAAAAATTAAACAAAATAGTCAATATACAAAATCATAATACATATTTGGTATAAATTTTGTGTATTTTATCTTTACCTGGAGTAGATGCAGGACGCGGCAAAAGTGCGTCATAATCTAGATCCCAATCATCATCAGCTAATTCAAGAGCCGGTTCATCCGAGGGGATGAGTTCCGGATCATTAGTATGAATGGTGGCAGTATCTTCAACAGCTTTTACCTTTTGCGGCAAAGTTAGATGCGATGAAATACTGAGACGTCCGGGAGATAGGTCTCCTGTAACTTCTGTTGCTGCTTCTGGTTGGGGTGCTGAAGACTCTTCTCTAGGTTGAGCTGAAGAATATGTAATGTTGTGAGGCTCCTCAACAGGAGTTTCGCTTTCTGGAGTAGCGGCTCTCTATTTGGAAGGCCCTTTAACAGTAACCTTCTTCTTCTTCTCCCGGAGAGTAACAATTGTATCTGATTTTCGCTTCCGGGTTACAGTGATAGTAATTGCTCCTACAGCTGTTTCCCTAACTTCCGTCGGGATCGCTTCCAGATATTCATTCGGAACAGCATCATCAGGTATGTCCGAAGGCACCAAAACTGGTTCTTCGGCTTCTCCTTCTTTTTCCTACCGAAGACTTCTTTTCATGTTGTAGTCTTTGGCGAAAGAATGAATGGAGACATAAAAATGTGCATACAAATGAAGCATTCGTAGCTCAGTTGTGCTCGTGGCGGTTGATACATAAAATTTGGCACCGATACATCCAGTGCTGAAATACCACCATGCCCTCGCTCCATCAATTAATTTTCCATAATTATTGAAAGTGGTGGAGGGATTATCAATGTGAAGCTGGTCATACCCAAATTGACGAGCGAACCGGATGGGTAGATATGGCTCGAAGATGTAGTTGTCTTCAATTCTATACATCAGATGTGAGGGTCTGATGCATATTAGCCAATTAAAGACTGGCGCAGGTATTTATGTTCTATCTTTACCTATATCATCAAATTACACACTGAAATAGTCGACAGGAACTGGTGGTTGTGTGCAGAAGAAATTCCACCCATATAAGAAATTCAGTGCTGCCCGGGTATCCGTCACTGAAGTCGTATTCCACGTGGCTTTATTAAACTTCTGGAGAAATACCTCAGCATCATTTTCAGGTCCTGGTGGCAATAAACTGCAGTTGTGATATAGTAACCAGCCCATTAAATAAGTGTAGGGCATCTCCACCCTAGGGAAATCTTTATAGTAGGGAGCATTATTGATCAGTTCTTCACCAAATGCTCGCAAACCTACATTTATCCGACACACCATTGCCGGTAATAGGCTGAGACTGGGCTTGAATACCAAACGTACTGCTGGCCATAGTACATTTTGGTAAATTCTGTCGACTATACCAGTCCCTGGTACGACCCATCTTCGCAGCCACAGGGAAAGAAAGCCCGCCAGCAAGGCTTCCTTTGAGAGCTTTCGACTGCCATGTTTCAGAAAGCTCAATGCTTCAGTTCCCGCAGGGAATTCTCCAGCTTTGGTGGTCAAATACTTGTCCGGAGACTTATATGTGATCATCTAAGTGTTTATCATCAGCAGGAATTATTGAACAAGGGTTGATGGGTTGAGCCATGTTGTCTTGGAATCTCTCCTTGTCTTCCTTGGATATTCTATTCTTATGATAGAATAGATATGTTATCCATTTATTGATGTATGCCAAATGCAATCCACTTTGGAAATCAAATAATGGCACATCAGCTCTTGATATACCTCGACTAAACCAAGATTTTTCTTGCTAATTTCTGCTAGTTCTTGGTTGGAGGGAACGTACTCTTCATATGGAACCCCATTGGTAGCTTGGAAATGAATTGCATCTCAGGGAGTGCAAAACCTATTTTGCCTACTGGGGTTGCAAAAGTTCCTATCAAGCTGATAAACAACTCCATCAGAGCTAAGAACAGATTATTGTTCATGGGTATGCCTTGACTTGTGGAGGCTACTGCTTCTAATAGCCCAATGGCTCGTAGTTCTATTTCGAAGTTCTTCATAACCCAAGCACCAAGTTGAACCCAATTCTTATTGTGAGGGGTCATCCACCCTGGAAGCCTAGGGTTGACCTGGGGATATAGTACTGAGGCGTTCATAAACTTGTTTATGAACATCGGTATCTGCACCGGTTGGATCAGAGATGAGCCATCACTCGGTGTAAATCCAGGCAATAAGCCGCAGAAAGGAACGACACTACCACTAGGAGTACTTGAGTGATAGCCCATCTGGTTTTCATCTCTCTTGAATATGATTCTTCCTGGTCTTCTATAACTGTTGGGAGTGAGATTCCACATCATCCGTCTAGGATGAGTAGCATGAACAAAAGAAGAAAGGGGATAATCTTTTGGCATTGTTGGGAGATACATCGTCCTTTCTCCAAATTTGAACACCCAAGACTCCTTCTTGGTGTTTGTCTGAGATATGAAGTCAATTGCATCCCCGAACATGAATGCAGGCTTCAGATAAAGCTGGCCATCCAGTGATGGCAATAGTTCTCCATTCATCAGAGACAACATCATTCTATCTCCTTGAGCAGCTATCAACTGATGTCTTTCCTGGGGATACTGCTTGTCGGTTTGAGAAAACTCGACATGGGATAAGTTTTCCAGATAATTTGTTCCCAGAATACCAACTGGTGAGCCAAACACTTCAGAAAGAGGATGGGCCCCCAAATCTACTACAAAAGAAGTTCAACAAGAAAAATCAAGTTAGTAAAGAATTTAAGTATCAACTCTATGCAAATTCAAACTCTACGCAAATGACTATACATGAGTTTTACGCGTAAATAGTTCTCTATTTTTTAAGAGAATTTGTTTCATGCAAGAGTTTTACGCAGTCTAAGAATAAAATTTTTATGCGTACTTTTTTCTGTTCAAAAGAATAAAGTTTTACGTGTGAAAATACAGTCTTGCGTATTTTCAGTGTTACGCTCGCGCATATAATGTGAGCATATTTTTGGTTTTACGCTTCTGTTCAAAAGAGTAAAGTTTTACATGTGAAAAATATATAGTCTTTTGATCTGCGTATTTTTCAGTTTTTACGCTCGCACGTATAACGTGGGCGTATTTTTAGTTTTCTACGCTCGCACGTATAATGTGGGCATATTTTTAAGTTCTACGCTGGCACGTATGACGTGAGCGTATTTTTTTGATTTTACGCTGGCACGTATAACATGAGCATATTTTTTCGTTTGGTCTTGGGTCATCTTCTCCACCGCAATCTTTGCTCGAAATAAGGTTTCTATCTATCATGTCGGAGCCACGTTTGGGTTGGTCTTTGGGGTCTCCTCGACGTTCTTTCTCAGTGGTGCTGCGGCGGCCTTGCTCTTGGGTGCCATTCGCTGGAAAGGATTTGAATGATAAGTGAAGAAGAGAATAAGGAATGAAGAATACGAGTAAAACTCTCTCTCTTCAACAGAAGCCCTATTTATAGAAAACTCAAGGGTTGATTCAAATTCTCGAAGTGACTGTTGGGTATCCCGGACTTTACGCTGATGACTGCTGGGTATCCCTAAATTTATGCGGATGACTGTTGGATATCCCAAAATCTATGCTTCTGTTCAAAGTATTTCAAATATTAGAAAATTTGAAAACTTTGAAGGGGGTCTTGTAGAAGCGTAAATAAATTTCGAAGACCAAGTCAAGGAAATTGAGATATTTACGCAAGGATAATTCTAAATAAGACTTTACGCAAAGGTCAAACTGAGTCAAACTCAAAACTCTACGCAAGTCTTAAATTCATACTTTATGCGAGGAATGAGCTGTCCATACTGTATTAAATGCACGAAGATACTGTTCTGATAGATTAGTTTTCTGATAAATGATTGCACAAAAATCGAGAAGTTTGTTGATTAACGTGCTAATGAGCTGCTTTACGCTTGAAGAACAGCTTCCTCTTTACGCATAAGAGTTATTTGAGCTTTTACGCTCAAGGCTATCTCGGCTACTCTTTTTGCGCACGTAGAGTTTATTTGAGCCTTTACGCTCAAAGCTATTTTTAGCTACTTTACGTAGGAAGCTTACTTTGAGCTATTTTATGCTCGGACATATTTAAACAACATTTTTTATGCACAGTTTGTCCTAATTATGTGGGAACGTGGTTTTCTGATGTGGCATTCATGCCACACTTCTCGAAGAACGTGTGTACGTGCTCTCCTTATTTTATTGAATTATGGGACGTGTCAACATGCGTAGAAGCCAATTTCTGTACGTAGGTGACAGTTATTCTAATAGCCTACGTAGGGACCCAATATTATTGCTTTTTAGCACAGAAGACAAGTCTATATAAAGACTTCTTTTTTAAGAAAGAGGGACAAGATTTTGGAGCCCAGATACTTTCAGAGCAAAGTAATTTTCCAGAGTGTTTCTTTTCGACTTTTTCTCAAAAACAGAGTGAAGCAAAGCAGGAAAGCATTCGACTGTGCCATCAGTGCCAATTGTGTCGATACCTTTCTGGTGACTTAGTTCTTCCAGTTGTTCATCTCCAAGCCGTTTTCTTCATCATCATCGTGTGGTCCAAGGAACTAAGTGATCGCTCTCAGATCAGACTTCCATAGCAATACTCTCCAGAATTTACTTGTACACTTTTTCTTATTTTCTTTCAAAAGCCTTAAGGGCATTTTGTTAAGTGAAATAACAATATCGCTTTCATCCCAACATCATAGATACTATCAAGAAAGAAGTCGACAAACTCACAGAATTGAGAGGAGCAACATCCGGATTGGGTGGCCAACATCTTTTCAGTCACTAAGAAGAATAGGAAGATTCGTGTCTACATAGACTTTAAGGATCACAACTTGGCCTGTCAAAAAGATGCGTTTCTCCTCCCGATCACTGACGTAATGATCGATAATACTTGTGGTTTCGAGCATATATTCTTCATGGATGGGTTCTCAGGCTACAACTAGATCAAAATATTTCTGGAGGACAAAAAGCACACTTCATTCCGGACTCCAAAGGGAATCTACCGTTATACATTGATGCCTTTTCTTTTAAAGAATGCGGGCGCAACATACCAGCAGACTATGAGCACCATAATTCGCAAACAACTCCAAAAAAATGGTGGAATGTTATGTTGATAACATTGCCATTAAGATCTGGAAGAAATCCAACCATTTAGACGACTTAAGGACGGTATTTGATATGATGCGGACACATCACCTTATGATGAATCCAACCAAGTCTTTCTTGTGTGTTTCCAGCATCAAGTTCTTAGGCTTCATCGTCATAGCTAAGGGTATTTATATCGACCCTGAAAAGACCAAAGACATCCTGGATATGGTTCCCAAAAGAATCTCCCTTAGCTTCGAGGTCTGAAGGAACGATTGGCATACATCAGAAGATTCATAAAAAATCTCTCTGGGCGATGCCAACCCTTCACTAAGTTGATAAAGAAAGGAGTTTTTTATGCCTGGACCGAAAAGTGTCAGCACGCGTTCGATGACATCAAGAAATACCGCACCAGTCCACCAGTCCTGGTATCACCAGTGATGGAAAGACCCTTTCCGTTATACGTCCGAACCATAGACCAGTCTCTCGGTGCTTTGCTAGCTAAGAGAAGCAACGAAGGCTACGTACAGGCAATCTACTATAATAGCAGAACCATGATTGGTGCTGAGCATCGGTATAATCTTGTGGAGAAGGAGTGTCTCGTGCTAGTCTTCGCCATTCAAAAGACGCAACATTATGTGGCTAGACAGACAATTTACGTCATCTCCAGAGTCTATCCCCTAAGAGTACTCATGACTAAACCAGGGGCGCTAAACTCGCGGCTAGCCACATGGGCAATCTTTTTTACTCCTTATACCATGGTGTTCGTCCCACAAAAGGCAGTTAAAGGGCAAGCATTGGCCGATTTCCTCGCAGCACATCCTGTACCAAAAACATCAAATCTCTACGACGACATTCCTAACAAGGTCTAAGAGTCAAACACGGTCTCAGACAATCCCATCTGGCAGATGTTCTTCGACGGTGCTTTAAGAATAGGACCCAAGGGCGAAATCATCGCAGGGGTCGGAGTGGTCCTCATCACTTTTGACAGTTTGGTCATCTATCGCACATATTCTCTTGTGGATTCATGCACCAATAAAGTTGTTGAGTACATTGCTCTCATCATCGGGCACTAGCTCCCTAAACAGTTGGGGGTCGACTACCTTGAGGCCTACGGTGACTCGAAACTGATTATCGATCAGGTTCGAGGACAATATGAGGTGCGACATGAAGATCTAGTCCCTTATCATCAGGCAGCAATCGATATCATCTCTACCTTTATAGGGTTCTTTATAGACTATGTGCCCCGGTTGCAAAACCTGGAGGCCTATGCCCTTACCGGCCTCGTCGCTTCCCTGGCGGCTCCTATTGGAACCTATTACTCCGTCACAGTGATGGTTCGGGTGATGGTTTGCCCAAAGAATAATCTATATGTGTGTCTAAGTTACTCTATACAAACAAACACTAATGTTGACGTTCGGGACTGGCAATTCCCATTCATAGACTATGTGGTCTACGAAATCCTACCCGAAGACTCGTAGGAAGTCCGGTTCTTTTATAACATAGCTACAAAAATGTTGTTTCGTCATTCATACGACAAACTTCTCATTCGGTGTTTGTCTAATGCTGAAGCACAAAAAGTACTCCGTGAGGCATACAATGGTACCTGGGGAGTTCACCAACCTGGTCCTAAGTTGTAGGATCGACTATGTCGCATGGGCTACTTCTAGCACACCAAGATAACAGACGCCGTGAATTATGCTAAGAAGTGTTGGGTATGTCAGTTGCATGTTGACTTTATTTACCAACCTTCTGAGTTCCTTCATCCTACTGCGGCCGCCTGGCCATTTGAAGCATGGGGAATGGAAATCATCGGGTCGATCATCCGTTCGTCGTCCAAAGGACACCGGTTCATCCTCACCATCACTGACTACATTTCTAAGTGGACGAAAGCAGTACCACTGGCTTGTTCGATATGACAAAAGGTTGAACAAACTTTTTGTATATTGAACATAAAAAAGAGTATAATTGATTCTTATGCGAAGAAATCTAAGTACAAAAGTTTCTGGAAAAGTATGATGGTCGAGATCGAACACTATAGCGACTCCTTTACTCCATTGACGATCCGATGATGATATGAGACTTGCTCTGACTTTTTGGTTCCTTTGATGACACTCTAGGGTTGCCGATCTGGAGGACGCCGAAATTGAAGATTTTGATAATTCTGTGGATCTTCTTCCCCTTGTCGATCATGTTGTTGAGGGAAAGGAAAAGGCCAACGTCTCTTCCAGCTGCCAAATTTGGACCCGGAGGGTCTCGTACTGTTCCTCTAAGGTTGTTCGACGGCAGACTTGAACTTCTTCGGCATCGTTAGCCTCTTCAATCTCGGCTTCAACCTTGACTAGCCTCAGAGCCTGACGTCTCCGTTCGTGCTGGGAAAGTTTAGCGGCCATTTTCTCTAATTTTGTGTCTGCTAGAGACAAAACACAATGCTTAAGATCTTGAAGCTGTGAGACGGTAGCTTCTAATTCCGTCAAAAGGGCCTCTATCGCATCTGCTTTTACTTTATATCCCTTAAATTCACGCAATGCCACTAGCTGGGCTCTTATTATAGATCGGGCCCTCCTAAGTTTTTGGTTACCTGGAGCAGCGACAGCAGCCAATACATGACTTGGTATCGCGACCGGGGTAAGTAGTACCATGACTGGGACTGAAGCCGTTAATGTAGCAGGGACTGTACTTGTTAATGTTGTCTAATGCATGGTTGGCTCTTCAATAGGCACCCTTGCCGGTTCTTCAACAATTGTCGCGATTGGCTTCTGAAAGCCTCATGGACTGGCACTCGAATGGCCTCTAGGGCTAATTTTTCAACAGTCACTTCGACCGATCACTCAACAGTCCCCTTAATCGGTTCTTCAACAACCGGCTCATCAGTGGTGTCCTCGACTAAATCTCTAACAGCTGCCTCAATAGCAGTCTTCTCAAGCAGCTTTCCAATGACTGTATTGAGGGGCTCCTCGACAACCGGTTCATCAATGGTCTTTTCGACTGGTTCTTCAACAATCTCCTTCTCCAGGCTATCGATGGTCTCATCGATGGGCCCATCAATAGCTCCTTCGACCTCCATCTCAGTGGCTACGTCGACTGGCTCCTCCGTGACTAATTTATCAGCAGCTCCCTTGACCTCTATCTCAGTGGCTACTTTGATCGGCTCCTCGGTGACCAACTCTTTAGCAACCTCCTCGGCTGACTCTTTCGTGGTCCCCTCAGTTGTCTCTCCTAGGACCATATCGGCCAACTCCTTAATAGCCTCCTGGGCCGCTTTTATAATGACCTCATTGACCAATTGCTCGATGGTCATCTTGACCGGCTTCTCAATCACTCGGCCAGCTAGCTCGTCAACAGCTTCCGCTTTTAACTTTCTGAAATCTTCTTCAACCGGCTCCCGGGGAGGACTTCTGATATAGGCTAGGGGTAATTCCTCAGTTAGTGGCTCCTTCACACCTTCATGAGGAGGAGGTTCCACAGGGGAACTACAGGCAATACCTTACCTTCCGCACTCTCGACTGGGTGACCCGTCTCAGGTATAGGTTCCCGAGATGCGCCTTCGTTCACCACAGGACCAACCTCGGGATCACTATGCGTCCATCCGTGGAAGCCACTTCTTGGTGCGAAGGCATAAACTTAGAAAAATCTCGAGTCTCATGATCAAAAGACATAGGCAGAGAAACCTCTTCTGACAAAACAGCCTCAGCTGCTGCAGTTCTTACGCCTTCCTCAGGAATACTAGCCTCTTTGGCCCTCGTGACAGAGGCGGTTCTTTCTTTCTTTTTTGAAGAAGGACATTCGGCAGACAAAGGGGTGATAACCCTAACCGTCGGACGCAGTGGCCCCCTAAGGGGCACCTCAGAAAGAGGCTCCTCAGGATGTTCCCTGAGTGTCTCTGACCCACCCGACATCTCTTCTGCCTGTACCAGCAAAACAATAATAAGTGAAAAGTCATGGGTAAAAACTCGAATAAAAAGGACTGAAATATACTTGTGAAGATGAGGCAACAGGAAGAACACTCTACTCTGATAAATTACGTCGCCTAGGTGCCACCTATTTGATTCTCTTGGCAAGAGGAGGACTCGACGTCGAAGAAGCTCGACGTCTCGGCAGGGAATTTATAGGCGTCGCATCCTCCCTTCTCTCCTGAGAAGCACTGGAGCCATCCGAGGACCTACCGCCCGCAACTTCGAACTCTTGAGGGGCCGATTAGGGCCTCTCGAACTTTGTGCCAATAATAAAACTCTACTCTCCGTCATAACCGGACGAGAAGTTGTTCACCAAGTAGTGAAACTTTACAGCAGAGTATAAAATACAGGTTTTCTCGTGTATCCCGGGAATTGTAAATTCTACCCCAATATATCCAGCATTATAATAACACCATGCACGGGGGCCATCCAACAAACTTCCCTCGTAACCAAGACAGGGACTTGGGTTGTTCATAATAGTATGGCTATAGCTGAACTGCGACGCAAATTGGCTTGGCAGATAAGGCTCCAGATACACCCGGTTCTGGTTTAGGTACACTAGGTGCGAGGGACGAATGGATAGTAACCAACGAAAGGTACCAATGGTTAGCTTCTCGCTTTTCCCTTTCTGGTCGACTAGCTCATCACCTGCGAGGTAGCCGCTGTAGGAAGGTGAAATCTTGTTGAAACTATAGCAGTCCAAGCGGTTTAATGCCTGTCTGCCGGCAGGAACGCCGTCATGGACCCACTTTTCCCAGTGATAGTTGCGTACGTTTGCGTCTCCCTCCTTATAACCATCGATGGTAGCAGAAATAATTAAACCAGTATGATGCAGCGCTAATCGAGCCATTAGATAATGGCAGAAAAGCTCTGCACGAGGGAATTTGCTGTCGCAACCACGATATTCTATTATTTTCTCCGAGAGCTCCTATCAAACCTCGAAGTGTATTGCATACAATGGCAGGGAGCAGTGCTAGGAAATTCCTAAAGGCCAACCTCACATTGAGCCATCCCACAGAGCCTGAACCTCCAGGCACCACGACCTTCCTTAGCTACATCATCAAAAAGGCAGCTAGCACCGCCTTCCTACTTAGGGCAGTCAAGTTTTGGCAAAAATAATTATGGACTATGCAGGTAGGTTTTACCTCAGCATCAAATAAAGGACCTGACACCTTCGTGTTCACCATCATATCTTCCACCTCGCTAGCAGTATACGCCCTGTGAGTTGTAAAACAAATCATTTCGGGCTCCGACGGTTCTTGCGTATAGAAGTACTTGTTTAATGCATTAAGGTGGGGATGAGTCATCACAGAATCTAGACGCACACACACCTGATAATAGCAAAGCATTCTTTGTACACTACCATCTTCTCGGGGTACTTGTTTTCTAGCCCCATGAACTCGTCTTGGCTAGGGGTGTACTCCTCATACGGGTGCTCACACCAAGACAGCTTCGAGATGTAAACATCTTATGGAGGGCCAGTCCTATCTCTCCACACGGCATAAAGTAGGTCCTAGTGTGATGATCGTACAACTCTAGCAATGCCAAGAACAAAGGCTGGTTAATGGGGATACCATGTTCATGAGCCTTTATGGCACGGCGTAGGCTAGTGCCACTCAGATCTTTCTTAAAGGTAGCCAATATCCATCGGGTCAAGTCACTCTACTTCTTGTCAGGATAAACCAAGCCCTCGACCCGGTAGGGTCCCGTCAGGTACGTGCATCCGGCCGCCAGAAGCCTATTGGCAAAAATAGAATCCCCGAATGGATGGACATTCGAGGTAAGGTCACTGAGCATATGACCAGGGAGCAGCACCCACAAAAAAAAATGGTGGACCGCACCGAGCATACATAAAAGTTTCCTTTTTCTTAGAATATTTATCTAATATAAAGTTTCTCACAACTAAACTCCCTCGCTCGGGGTCAGATTCCACTCCATATGCCGTCTTTCGACAAAATAGAAAAAGACTAACAACGATAGGTGTCGATCGGTCATCAGAACATATAAAGTAAGGCTATCATTCTCAAAATACTAGTTTGTCCTGAGTTCTAGGAGGTTCGTCTCCTTCAAATCCAGTTGGTCGCCAAAAAAAAAACTGTAACACCCACTTTTCTAAAATAAGAGTAATTTTAAAATTTTGTAATTATAATCATTTAATAATGATATTTAAACCATGTTATGATTTACGGTGATTTTTAATTATTTTAAAACTATTTAAAATGTTGAAATGTGATTTTGATGGTTAACTAGTGTAACCCTAGAGACTGCATGACCTAAAGACTAACCATTACCATGGGGACCTAACCATGTGATTAGGATGACTAATTATGACTTTTTAGCCTAAGGGTATTTTGGTCATTTTTGACTTATTAATAAAAATGAATTTTGATTAATTAGTATTGTGTTAATTGAATTGTTAGAGACTAACCTAGTTTTGACTAAACCTAGATGTTAATGATGCTCATGGAGGTTTAGTTAGAAGGTTAGAGACTTAATGGTTAAGTTAGATTAACAATATCTAGATATTTCATAGTAGGATATTTACCCCTTAGGATATTTGTGAAAAAGAAAGTTTTTATGACTAGTTGAACCAATAGGAAGGCTTAGAATTGGATGGACAAGTCCTAGCTACTCATCTAAATATAAAATTAACCCTAATTCATCTAATGACCAGCCATCAAGTGCCCCATCCCCTTCCTATAAAGAATTCTTAAGAAAACCCTTGCATGTTTTTACCTCTACATAGAACCCTAAGTGTTCTTCCCCAAATTAGAGAGCTTCCCTCTTTGATTTAATTTCCTTTCCCTCACATTCCTCCATCCAAACTTCTCCTAATCTATCCCACACCATCAAGGAAGGATTCTATCCAAGAATTTGGGCAAGGTGCAAAGGGAGGCGTCCTTTTGGATAGATCTTCGTATCGGAGCTGTGCCATAAAGATTTTCATTGGGATTCCACTCCCAATAGGTAAAACCAACCCTCTAAATTAATTTTCTAGGCATACTAGTTAGTTTTGAATCCATATGATCCACCTCCATGCATGTGTCCCCTTTAGAATCAATTTTGAGACCATTTGGAGTCCATTTGAGGATGTTATAGGTGTGTCTTGTGTCCTACTTGATAGATCCCAAATTAGAGAGTGGATTGATCTTAGTTAAGATGGTTAGAATGAGTTTCCTTTGGATACCTATGTTCATATCCAAGTATCTTGGCCAACCCAAATTCGTCATTATTTTTATCCACGTTTTTATTAACCAAAGCAATTTAGAAATATCATAACTTTTAGTTTAGAACTCCGATTTATCTCCTTTTTTTTTAAAAAGAACCGTATCGAAGTTATATTTCCAAATATATATTTTAATAAGCCAAATTTTTTCTAAAACTTTCTGTAAAATTATTTGAGTGTCAGCTGTACAAAAGACGAACGCATTTCGGTGTTTTCACGATTCCGGAAGCTTCAAGACACGAAAATGCGATCCGTTTGAAGTTTTGAAAAGCTAACATGAAGGGCTACAAGATACTTTAATCCTAGAATTTACTAAATATCCAATTGGTACAGTATTAATTTTAAGTAGAAGAGTGACAATACGATATATGCATTTTGTGTAACCTATGAGCCTCTGTAGTATGGATATTAAATAAATATAGAATATGTAATCCATGATATGTTAGATGAATGAAATGATATGTATATATATATGATATATATTCTTTACATTAATGTATATATATGGTTGAATGCAAGCATGTAGGAATGCAGTTAATATAATGCATATAAGCAATGCATAAATACGTGAATGAAATAATAATATACAATGTATGCATGAAAGTATATAATGAATGCTAGATATGAATACAAAGTATATATATAATAATAGATATGAATGTATAATGTATAAATATTGTAATACAATATATAATGATAACATGTATGGTAATGTAGAGTATATGATGCAAGCATGAATGAATGGAGAAAATACATGTATATAGGTAATATAGAATGTAATATATGAATGCAAGCATGCAAGATAATGTATTGTATCCATATATGATGTATTCAACTTAAAGATAATGTAATATATGAAAGGAATGAATGAATGATAATATATAACATGATATGTAAGGTAATGCAGGGTATAAATATATGATGTGTGCATGTTTGTATGCCTCTATGTTAATGTATGAAATGATATGAATATACAATGTATGCATATGTATAAAACATGTAGGTAATGCATAGATGTATGAATGAAATGAATGTATGCAATATGTTAATATAAATGCAAGTATCTAATATGCATGAATGTAAGTATAATGTAATGCAAGTATACATGTATGTATCATGTAATATAATATACATGATATGTATGTATGCATGTATGCAGGAATGAATGTAATATAATGTAAAATATGCATATATGAATATAATGTATGTAAGTATATAATGTATTCAAATATGTATGTATGCATCTATGTATGTATGTATAGGTGCATGAATGAATGCAAGTATGCATATATGATATGTATGACTACATGTATATAATGTAAGTATGTATGTATGCATTTCTATAAATTGAGTTAACCTATAACCTCTTACACACATGCATTCATACACCCTTTGACACCATGTATCCCATGTCACATACACCTACCTATCACTAAATCTGAGAACATTAACACATATCCTTTCACACACATACCAAACACACACATACTCATTTACTCTTTTACATCTCTTTATATATATATATATATATATATATATATATATATATATATATATAGGAAAGCTATATATATATAGGCACATACATACATACATACATATATATATATATATATATATATATATATATTATATGACTAAGTTTGTGTGTCTTGTTAGCTTATGGTTTAGTTTTGTGCTTGGTTTAGCAAGTGACATAGGCTATGAGTTAGTAGCTATCTTGGTTACTTGATTTGCATATACTTAGTTTGTTTAGACCTAGAATTGACTAACCTAGACTAGTTGACCATTGTTGACCCAACCCTAGCTAGTTTGACCACAGTTGATTATAGTTGACCTAGTTTGACTTTATAGTTGACTTTGACCTAGATTGACTTAGAATCATGTAGGTTGTATTATAATTTCAATTACCATATAAATTAAACTCTTTATAACCTGTGTTGCTATAACTAGGACTTTGTGACTCCAGTTGGCCATCTTTTTATATCAGTTATTCAGATACCAGGTGAGTACATTCTCTGATTGTTTCATACTTGTCACGACTTATATTCTTGCTCTAGATTACTTTACTTGATGCTTTCACGTTATCATCACGGATTGGTACTATATGGATCTATTCTTGGGATGTTATCCCCCTTAGCGGGCGTATCGGATACTTTATGTCATGTGTTTCATCATGTATTCCTTGCTCTTACGTTATTCATGTACACTCATGTTTGCTCATGTTCTTTCATGTATGCTCATGTACTTTCATGTGCTTCATGTACGTTCATATTTCCTCTTGTGTTTCTTGTGTAACCAAAATATCATGTCCTAACGTAACTTGACTGGATCCTTGTGTATTAATTGTAGGTAGGGGTGAGTATAAATGGTCATGTGATTTACCCATCATGTATACTCTGTTACTTTCTATGTTTTATCATGTACAACCTAAGCCAATTACATGCCATCTCGTACTCTAAATTACTAGTCACTTACAATTCTTACTTATCATGTATATATATTTCCAGTAATCAAATATCTCTCATATTTTTATGTACATCTTCTTACAGCGTTTCATGTATCTTACTCTATTGCTTGCTTTATATTTCCTGCCATGATATGAATTGCATGAGATATACTGTGCTCGCTTTTGTCATGACTAGACCTATTAAAAATATTACAGATGATATCAAGGACTTCTGCCCGACCTACTATGGTGACCATCTAGACGATACTTGTGAGTTGGACCCACAGGAGGATCCAGCTCTAGCTAAGGACGTCGTCCATACTGCTTAGACTAGTTTAGTTAGACTCTATTCTGCCATTTGAGATCTGGATTGTATATATTCTTTCATATTCTGTAGTTGAGACTTTGTATTCTGGATGTTTGTTGAGATGTTATCTTAGATACTTAGACTCTTCTGATTATCTGTATTTCATTTTGAGTTCTATATCATATCGTACTTCTTCTTTCTTAGTTGTGATTGAGTTTACATTCTGCTATGTCATCCCCATTCGGGGAGTATAAACTGCTTAGCATTATATTGTTAGATGTTGTGACCTAGGACAACGTTCTACCGCTGATACTGTGACGTAGGCTGGACGTATCCACTTCTCGTGCCCTTACTCTAGGGTGCGAGTCGTGACACATTTTTAGTGGTGGTCCTTGCAGGTCGAGTTAATATAGTGGTATTCGAACTAGAGTATCACTACAGCCTACAGTAGGATTAGGATATTTTTTGAGGTACTTAATCACAGTTAGAATTCCTTAAGAGATTCCTGGGATGACCCTTGAGAATCTCATTCTGAACTTCAAATTTGAAATCCTTTTCTTTTGTTTTAATTTACCCTTACTCCTTGATATTGAATTTGATTTTGATGGATCGTTGTTGATTTGATTTTTCTTATCGAGATGAATTTTATGGCCCGAGTTACGGTATCTTCTGATAACATATGTTGACAAAAATAACAGGGATGGTAAAATGTCTACTTTATTATGGAACCTAGAGTTTACCGCAGCTATATTAGCCGGCGTGGCAAGAACATAGGGACCTGACTTCGGATGTACATATCTTGATCAAGAGATTGGAATTTCTCGCAGCTATACTAGTCGGCATAGCGAGGATTCCAGATGACATGATCATAGAGATGCATACCCCAGTTATGGACTCTACCGTTCATTACAGCCTTGCTTACTAGTGTGGCGAGGATTCTGGGTATCATAATTATTGACAGACGCATGTGATTATCAGATTATATCTTGAAGGTTTTTAAAGTATCACCTCTTTCATTTCTCTTCTGTTAAAAAAAATTTGTTTTCCATCATCAAATAACTTAGGAGTAGGGATAACTTTAGTTGACTAGTTTAATTCCTTGTAGAAATTCATTAGTTATAACTCTTTCTTAGTATGATGATTTAATGAGTTGTGATTAGGCCTTTATCTTAGGAATGATAGTATAGCCCTGGCTTTACCCATGAGCACCCAGACTATCAGCCTAGACCAGCCTATCCAGTCCAGACTCCTATCCGACAGAGGCCAGTTGAGAGAGTGCCTACTTGTACCTTCTGTAGGAAGTTGGACATATATGAGACCACTGTAGAAAGAGAAGAGGGGCGTGCCTATTTTGTGGGTCAACTGCACACCTGGTGCGAAACTGACCTTCTATACTTATCCCAGCTAAGGCTCCGCCTTCGGGAGGGAGTTCCAGCCACCAGACCTAGTTGGAGGTGAGTCCTTGACCTATATCTTAGCCAGTCTTTGATAATTGATGCACCCCAGATTGCTTGTATGTTTGATACCCTATGACCGTTTTGGTTTAGCATGACTAGTATACCTAGATGAGACTTTCAACTGCCACCATATGCCATGACCCTCTATGACATTCTTTTAAATTGTATAATTTAGGTAAGTTCTGAGACCATGATTGTTGGGGACGAGACTCTAGAAGAAGTACGATCATCTTAATTTCGAGGACGAAATTCTTCTAAGGAGGGAAGACTTGTAACACCCACTTTTCACTACAAAAAAGTAACTTTTTGGGATGGCTAAAATTCGTGTTAAAAAGTGCCTAAACCGTCATAAATTATTATTTGGGACGAATTTTAGGACGGATTAAAATGGTGCTATTAGGGTGGCGTGACCAAAAGTTTTAGGACGGAAAAAATCGTCCTAATTGGATTTTAGGGTCGAAAAAACTAATTGTCCCAAATGTGTTTGAATTATTATATTTTTATGACGGATTATTAAACCGTCACAAAATATAAGTTTTTATGATGAATAATAACCGTCCTAAAAATTATGGACAGAGTCACAAAAGGATGTAGTTTATTTTTAGGACAGTTATATATCCGTCCCAAAAATTAATAACAATTGTGCTAATTATTATTAAATTATTATTTCCATGTTATCCCTATAAAACATTCAATCAAAATACATAAATTACAAAATCCATTTATAACCATATAAGTTATTACAATTGTAGTATTGCATTAGCAAAAAAATTTAGTATTTATAAAACATTCTTAAACGTATATCTAATCGTTTACAAAATAAACCCAAAGTACTTTACACATTGAGTGTCTACAAAATGAACTAAAATTTCTTTGCAACATTAGACGTCTACCAAAAAGATTTACATCATTAATCATATCTTCCATCATTTACAAAATGAATCCAAAATGTTTTACATCATTTAGCGACATCTACCATCATTCGCGAAATGAACCCAAAATACTTTTGAAGCCAGACATAGCGGAATCATCAATGAGCGGTTGGTCGAACTCTCTTTCTCGCTTTTTTTCTTCTGTTTTATCATCTCTCAGCCGCTTGTGCTAGTTTTTACTTAAAATAAATTTTCTCTGTAGTTTCTGCATAGAAATGTATGACATATTTGTAAATCAGTCAATAAATTGCAGCAAAAAGATAAAAATCTCCATGTTGTCAAGAATCAAGTAAAGAGGAAGCGTAATAATATTTTGTTGGAATTTTATTCATGTCTATCTAAAATGCCATATTGAAATGAGTTGACACTCCCATAAATGAATTAGCACTTCAAATTGAATGGATATATATATATATATATATATATATATATATATATATATATATATATATATATATATATATATATATATATATATATATATATGTGTGTGTGTGTGTGTGTGTGTGTGTGTGTGTGTGTGTTTTTGAAAGAATAAGAAATGTATCTGGAATAAGAGTAAGTATGTCCAACTGATTCTATTATTTCTAAAGATAAAATATATACAATAAAAGGGACTTGTAGAATATTAGAAGCAGCGGTATGTAGCAAAGACTTGGGTGCTTACTAGAAGTTCCACCTGGGGATATTAACTGTGATGAAGCTAGGAGGATGCAACTTGGAATAACATTTAAGGTTTCCAAGACATGGATAAATTCTTGCTATGCAAAAGAAACATTCGGATGCAGAGGCAATCTACAGCATAACAAGAAAAGCTAACTTTCCAAGGTTCAAAATAAAATTGAACCTCAATGCTAATGGGCATGGAACAACATGCCTACCTCATTAATTTTTTCAATAAAATCCTCATGTCCCTTCTCTGAAGATGTTTTGATGTTTCTTTCAATAATTTCTTTAGGCACATCAAGCTCTCTAGCCTTCTCTAATACAGTAGCTAAAACTGCATTTAATGTTGGATTCGGACCACCCTTTTTAATGTTGTGATAACAAAAGAAAGAAAAGCATATTGATGTCACATTCATGGAAATACAGGAAACTAAGATTTATACACTAAAGAAAAGAGAGGACATAGTAACTACAATTTAATGATATAGTAATCAAGTACTTCAAGCCTATGCTAAAACCTGAATGACTCACAAACATGTCATAAGCAATTGATTTTCCTAGATTAATAGCAGTCCTCAGTTCCAAATGAACAACAGGGACATATATGTTCTCCTCCTCCTCAAGGACTCCCTCTCTTTCTCCCATTAATGGGTTTACTTAAATTTAATTGATTTACCAAATATTGTTGCAACCATCTGAACGTAAGTTTCACATGAAAACAAAGTAAAAGACAATAGCATATCGAAGCAAGAATAATACTCGCTTTCTAAAGTCAAAATGCAATTTTCTTAGGATATTAGATTTGTGGCTGCCTCGAGAACAAGAGATCTCCCCAGATGAATTATTAAGTGCACATAACCATCAACCTTACAACCAGTGTTAAGTTACTGCTAGACTCGAAGGGGAAGTGTTATATGTATCCAGACAATGCAGGGGCCTATGGAGGTTGGTATACAACCGTACCCCCTTTTAGGGTTCAAGCCCATATCCTTCAGGATGCACGCATGAGGCCTTGCCGACACGCTAGGCCGTACAAACAAAAGTAAATAATAATATTTGAAGATTAAATACAAATTCATGATATTACCCTCTATTTAGTGATGTATTCTTTGCTAAGTTAGCATGAGAGAGTCTTGCCATAAAACCTAGAAGGCTAGTCACGGGTAGGTCTACCTTTTAAAAATGTAGTTTAAGATCATGCAACCAAGTTCTATTTATAAAATAATACAACTGAAGGATTGAGATGATAATGTTTGCTAAAAGAGACTGCATTCATCTCGATGAAAATCAAGCAAAATGGCAAAAGAAAATGACACTATAATGGTTGAAGGCTTGAATGGTGGGGAGAGTCGGCATTACTTGGGATTACGACAAGATAATGCTTCCCAAGGATTATAGTAACACATTAGTAAAATATAGAATAAAATGAAATGCTTCCAGAGCTTATCTAGCCATAACATGTGCATTTCACTTACCCTGCTTTGTCATTTTCATCACAAAATTGACGGAATTGGAACCAGGCCATTGTCACCTTCTGAGCTCCTATACTGCATGAGATACAAAACACCATTTCAAATGAGATGAAAGGAGAACCATATAATTAAAACAAAATAAAAGCTTAAAATAACATGTAGATATATGCAAATACAGCTACTTAATACAGTTTATAACAAAAATCCAACCAAAAAGGCTCTATATGTCAAATGAAGAAAGTAAATGTACATGAAACGTTTGAAGAACGTACACAAACAAACCCACATAATCATTGTTAGTGTATTTAACAGGCATGTGTATCCATCATATTATATAATCATCATTAAATGGCTGGTTCTTGAACTTTGGAATAATATTAATAATAATCTAAGACAATTTTCACAATATTACAACAATGATGCATAATGTGGTCAAACGTATATACTTATCGATGAAATAGAAACAGCTCTTCCAACCATGAAAACCAAAAAAGAGTTTGCAATCCATACCAAATAACAGAAATGATATCTATAAACTTCTTTTAAGGAAAACAATGTGTATTCCTGGTGATGAGGTCGGTTGTAAGTAACAGCAATGTGAATCAGATTCTTTGTACTTAAGATAGGCATGGTTGGAGAATTGAGATGTCACACCTGGAAGTACTTTTGCCATTTGGGAGATTACTTTGGGCTTTTGAAGTTCTAAAAGTTTAGTTACTTTGCTTCTACTACTAGTTACTCTCAGTTGTTAAGTCTATCTAAATCTATATCATGTATCCATATAATGTCCTTGTTCATACTTGTATCTGAATTCATACAACATAGCTCTCCAAGAAGACTTTTTCTTATTTATAGTAACTGAAGAATAAAATATGGAAAGACGAAATCTTACACAATTTATAGATATAGTTTAAATCTTTGTTTAACCAAAAAAGACCCATATAATCTATTAATCCTAAAATAGACCCAAAACATCCTATATTCTTATTGTGAAGAATCGACAACGGGACCCGTCTAGCTAGTAATTAGCAAAGCAACACACATGCACAATAAAATTATAGAAATATTCACCCAGAGTATAGAAGTTTTCAAAAATTTAAGCAACATAAAAAAGTTTGTCAAAATTCTATATAAAGAATCCAGACGCACATACTAAGGGCGTTCGTTCTAGCTGATTCTATGCCAACATAAAGAAGGAAACAATTCAACAGATTGATTGCAGATAGAAATCAATATGATCAAAATTGAAGGTTAAATTTGTTCAGAACAAGCGATCAAGAAATAGCTTGGCTGCCCTTGTTCGAGCTATAGCCCAACAAGAAACTGTCGTCTCTAGTTTCTCAACATCGAAGAACGATATCGAGCTATGCTTCAAAGAAGCAAAATCCAATGCCTTCCACCTAGCACAACATGTACAAACTAATTAGAACCCTTTATGAAATATAAATTTTCACTACCTATTGCTCAAATTGGATGATAATTAAGTTGACGGACTAATCGCTACCAAACCTTTAGAACATATGATACACAATAGATACATGCTTAGCCTCAATATTGGCATAGTAATTCTTTTTTTCAACATTAAAAATCCCTCGGGTATTTCTAGACAACATTATCAATTTGCCCGCAAGTTGCAGCAGGTCGAAAGGCTCTACAAGATGACTAGAGACGTCTTAGGAGTCAGGACTGTGATTCAAGACATGATGAGAACAGCCTCAACAAAAAATGAAGTTAATAATGGTAGGCATGTCTAATTATATCGAAGTTTATAATGATTATTTACTATTAAGGGAAAATTATGAAAAATCATTCCTTCCATCAATAGCTTTCATACACAAAGAATTACTCTCATGATGTCATATTTCATGAAAATTCCATGAAAATGTTTATTGTTTCCAAAAGCCTAAGATACAATTATACAATATATGTTTATCTAGTAGTTGTATAACAAAACATCTTGAATTTGAAAGGAGAAACAACAAAGGCATGAGTTTGTAAGTTCTTAATGACAACGGGTTTGTTTTATGGAACAATGTTTCATATCAAAAATCCAAACTATGTACATTTTTAGTGCTTTTGAGAGTAGAAGAAACTCCATTTCTACAAAAGTTCAAAAATCTATCTCTATCCCCTAGCATGGCCTCCTTAGGAGGCACATACACTATGAAGACCAGTGTCATGTCCATGTCATCAGACTTATTTGAGATAGCACATACGCTTTAAAACACAACAGAACATAACAAAATAGACATGTATCATAGCTACCTCTTTAATCCCAACCATGTTATAGCTAGTCTTCTCTAACCTCAATTATAAAACTTCAAACTCCAAAGCCAGCTCAATTTCCATACAAAGTAGGACTAGAATAAATCAGATGTAATATTTAGCATAGAATTAAAACCTAAACATTATCGTGACCGAGGCCAGCCACACTAATCCCTGCAAGGAACTTGTATGCTAGGGAATGCAAGTAATCGACTCAAAAAAAGTAAATATTCATACTGATGTAGAGAGTGCAGCTAGCCTTCACAACGTAAATAATCTACCATCAATGACGTGTCCCTGCCGCCGTGTCCGTGTCGTGTTTATGTCCGTGCAAAATAGAAACCCTAAAAAATAGGAAGGAGGGGATTATGAGAAAATTTTACACCAGGACATACCAAAATTCCGAATAGAAATTATCACATATATTACGAATTACAAGAAAATTAGGACAAAACCTTGTCGAGGCTTTATTATCGACGGGTAAGTCCTCGGGAATGGACTATCTGGAGTCGACTCTACAATGAGAAGATGATTAGAGCAGTAAGGTTGTCGGCTGCTCCTAATCCTTCTTCAGTTGTCAGTAGAGAAGAAGAGGAGGTGGTGGTGGAGGAGGAGGATGAGGAGGAGGAGAGTAGGAGGAGAAGGAAGGATTTTTTGATGTGGGCGGAAGAAAAGAGGAGGAACAAAAAAAAGAGAGGAGGCCGAGCTCTAAAAAAGTTATTAGGGTTCTGGTTTCTCCTAGGACAAAGATGGATGTGTGAGATCCAACGATGGGGATGTCTGCTGATAAATCCAACGGATAGGAGAGAATAAGAGAGGGAGAGAAAAAATTTCCAAAAAAATTGGTAATGAGCGGCCAAATATTTGGCATTCCCGCCGAGATTATTTGGGACTATTCTATGATTTAGTTGGGACAAATTTTTTTAATAGTCCCAAATAACATATCTATTTTTCAATCTGTCCTAAATGATATTACTTTTTATTACCAAAAATATAGTCGTCCCAAAAACTAAATCTTTAGGACGTTTCATACTAGCGTTCTTGATAGTGTCGTCCCAAAAGTCTACTTTTTTTGTAGTATTTCTAAAATAAGGGTAGTTTTGAAATTTTGTAATTATAATCATTTAATAATGATATTTAAACCATGTTATGATTTATGATGATTTTTAATTATTTTAAAACTATTTAAAATATTAAAATATGATTTTGATGGTTAACTAGTGTAACCCTAGAGACTGCAAGACCTAGAGACTAACCATGACCATGGGGACCTAACCATGTGATTAGGATGACTAATTGTGACATTTTAGCCTAAAGGTATTTTGGTCATTTTTGACTTATTAATAAAAATGAATTTTGATTAATTAGTATTGTGCTAATTGAATTGTTAGAGACTAACCTTGTTTTGACTAAACCTAGATGTTAATGATGCTCATGGAGGTTTAGTTAGAAGGTTAGAGACTTAATGGTTAAGTTAGATTAACAATATCTAGATATTTCATAGTAGGATATTTACTCCTTAGGATATTTGTGAAAAAGAAAGTCTCATGACTAGTTGAACCAATAGGAAGGCTTAGAATTGGGTGGACAAGTCCTAGCTACTCATCTACATGTAAAATTAACCCTAATTTATCTAATGACCAGCCATCAAGTGCCCCCTCTCCCTTCCTATAAAGAATTCTTAAGAAAACCCTTGCCTCTTTTTACCTCTACATAGAACCCTAAGTGTTCTTTCCCAAATTAGAGGGCTTCCCTCTTTGATTTGATTTCCTTTCCCTCACATTCCTCCATCCAAAATTCTCCTAATCTATCCCACACCATCAAGGAAGGATTCTATCCAAGAATTTGGACAAGATACAAAGGGAGGTGTCCTTTTGGATAGATCTTCGTATCGGAGCCGTGTCCTAAAGATTTTCATTGGGATTCCACTCCCAATAGGTAAAACCAACCCTCTAAATTAATTTCCTGGGCATACTAGTTATTTTTGAATCCATATGATCAACCTCCATGCATGTGTCCCCTTTAGAATCAAGTTTGAGACCATTTGGAGTACATTTGAGGATGTTATAGGTGTGTCTTGTGTCCTACTTGATAGATCCCAAATTAGGACGCCCCATGTGAATGTATGTATGATAATAGTTTAAATAGATATTTAAATTCGGTTTTAGAATGGTTAGAGAGTGGATTGATCTTAGTTAGGATGGTTAGAATGAGTTTCATTTGGATACCTATGTTGGTATCCAAGTATCTTGGCCAACCCAAATTCGTCATAATTTTTATCCACGTTTTTATTAACCAAAGCAACTTAGAAATATCATAACTTTTAGCTTAGAACTCCGATTTATCTCCCTTTTTATAAAGAACTGTATCGAAGTTAGCTTTCCAAATATATATTTTAATAAGCCAAATTCTTTCTGAAATTTTCTGTAAAATTATTTGAGTGTCAGCTGTACGAAAGACGAACGCGTTTCGATATTTTTGCGATTTCGGGAGCTTTCGGACACAAAAATGCAATCCGTTTGAAGTTTCAAAAATCTAACATGAAGGGATACAACATACTTTAATCCTAGAATTTTGTAAAGGTCCAATTGGTACAGTATTAATTTTAAGTAGAAGAGTGACTATACGATATATGCATTTTATGTAACCTATGAGCCTATGTAGTATGGATATTAAATGAATATAGCGTATGTAATGCATGATATGTTAGATGAATGAAATAATATATATATATATATGATATATATTATTTACATTAATGTATATATATGGATGAATGAAAGCATGTAGGAATGCAATTAATATAATGCATATAAGCAATGCATAAATGCATGAATGAAATAATAATATACAATGTATGCATAAAAGTATATAATGAATGCTAGATATGAATGCAAGGTATATATGTAATGATAGATATGAATGCATAATTTATAAATATTATAATACAATATATAATGATAACAAGTATGGTAATGTAGAGTATATGATGCAAGCATGAATGAATGGAGGAAATACATGTATATAGGTAATATAGAATGTAATATATGAATGCAAGCATGCAAGATAATGTATTGTATCCATATATGATGTATTCAACTTAAAGATAACGTAATATATGAAAGGAATGAATGATAATATATAACATGATATGTAAGGTAATGTAAGGTATAAATATATGATGTGTGCATGTTTGTATGCCTCTATGTTAATGTATGAAATGATATGAATATACAATGTATGTATATGTATAAAACATGTAGGTAATGTATAGATGTATGAATGGAATTAATGTATGCAATATGTTAATATAAATACAAGTATCTAATATGCATGAATGTAAGTATAATGCAATGCAAGTATACATGTATGTATCATGCAATGTAATATACATGATATGTATGTATGCAGGAATGAATGTAATATAATGTAGAATATGCATATATGAATATAATGTATGTAAGTATATAATATATTCAAATATGTATGTATGCATCTATGTATGTATGTATAGGTGCATGAATGAATGCAAGTATGCATATATGATATATATGACTACATGTATACAATGTAAGTATGTATGTATGCATTTCTATAAATTGAGTTAACCTATAACCTCTTACACACATGCATTCATACACCATTTGACACCATGTATCCCATGTCACATACACCTACCTATCACTAAATCTGAGAACATTAACACATATCCTTTCACACACATACCAAACACACACATACTCACTTACTCTTTTACCTCTCTTTCTATATATGTATGTATATATATATATATATATATATATATATATATATATATATATATAAAATACATATATATGTATGTATGTATGTGCCTATATATATAGCTTTCCTATATATATCTATGTATATGAATATGTGAATGTGAATAATATATATATATATATATATATATATATATATATATATATATATATATATATATATATATATATATATATATTATATTATATTATATTATATGACTAAGTTTGTGTGTCTTGTTAACTTATGGTTTAGTTTTGTGCTTGGTTTAGCAAGTGACTTAGGCTATGAGTTAGTAGCTATCTTGGATACTTGATTTGCATATACTTAGTTTGTTTAGACCTAGAATTGACTAATCTAGACTAGTTGACCAATGTTGACCCAACCCTAGCTAGTTTGACCATAGTTGATTAGAGTTGACCTAGTTTGACTTTATAGTTGACTTTGACCTAGATTGACTTAGAATCATGTAGATTGTATTATAATTTTAATTACCATATAAATTAAACTCTTTATAACCTGTGTTGCTATAACTATGACTCTATGACTCCAGTTGGCCATCTTTTCATATAAAATATTCAGATACCAGGCGAGTACATTCTCTGATCGTTTTATACTTGTCATGACTTATATTCTTACTTTAGATTACTTTACTTGATGCTGTCACGTTATCATCACAGATTGGTACTATATGGATCTATTCTTGGGATGTTATCCCCCTTAGCGTGTGTATCGGATACTTTATGTCATGTGTCTCATCATGTATTCCTTGCTCTTGCGTTATTCATGTACACTCATGTTCTCTCATGTTCTTTTATGTACGCTCATGTACTTTCATGTGCTCTCATGTACGTTCATGTTTTCTCATGTATTTCTTGTGTAACTAAAATATCATGTCCGTAATGTAACTTAACTGGATCCTTGTGTATTGATTGTGGATAGGGGTGAGTATAAATGGTCATATGATTTACCCATCATGTACACTCTGTTACTTTCCATATTTTATCATGTACAACCTAAGCCAATTACATGCCATCTCGTACTCTAAATCACTAGTCACTTACAGTTCTTACTTATCATGTATATATATTTCCAGTTATCAAATATCTCTCATATTTTTATATACATCTTTTTACAGCATTTCATGTATCTTACTCTATTGCTTGCTTTATATTTTCTGCCATGATATGAACTGCATGAGATGTACTGTGCTCGATCCTGTCGTGACTGGACCTGTTAAAAATATTACAGATGATACCGAGGACTTCTGCCCGACCTACTATGGAGCCCATCTAGACGATACTTGTGAGTTGGACCCATAGGAGGATCCAGCTCTAGCTAAGGACGTCGTCCATACTTCTTAGACTAGTTTAGGTAGGCTCTATTCTATCATTTGAGATCTGGATTGTATATATATTTTCATATTCTGTAGTTGAGACTTTGTATTCTGGATGTTTGCTGAGATGTTATCTTAGACACTTAGACTCTTCTGATTATCTGTATTTCATTTTGAGTTCTATATCATATCGTACTTCTTCTTCCTTAGTTGTGATTGAGTTTACATTCTGCTATGTCACCCCCATTCGGGGAGTATAAACTGCTTAGCATTATATTGTTAGATGTTGTGACCTAGGACAGCGTTCTACCGTCGACACTACGGCGTAGGCTGGACGTACCCACTTCTCGTGCCCTTACTCTAGGGTGCGGGTCGTGATAGAAACTAAGGCTTTAGTATCCCCGTACCGATATGGAAAGAGGGCATTAACCAGCCATAATCCAACGTGGGGCAAAAGTAGCCCTGATACTGCTCATGTATCTGATCCAGTCGCCCCACTGATTGATCTTTGGCAATCAACCTCCTGGCCGGCATGACGAGCTCCTTATCGACATTTGTTCCTACCGTACAAACAGAGGAGTCAAAGAGAACCTCATTGAAGAGGGATATGGTTACAGAAACTACACAAAATAAAACAAAATGTTTGCCATGACAAAAGGTTATACAAACTTTTTATATTTTAAATGTAAAAAGAGTACAATCGATCCCTAAACATGAGATCTAAGTACAAAATTTCTAGAAAAGTATGGCAGTGGAGATCGAGCACTACAGCGGATCCTTTACTCCGTTGACGATCTGACAACAAGTTGAACTTGCTTTGGCTTTCTGGTGCTGGTGATTGAAACTCTAGGGTTAGCAATCAAGAGGATGCCGAAGTTGAAGATTTCGATGCCACTTTATCGAAGGAAAATTCCTTCTATTTATAGGGGAGCACATATGCGATATGCATAAGAATTGTGCAGATACGCTGCACGAGGTGATATGGAAGAATCTTGAGGCGGTCACGGTAAGGGCTACTATTTTGCTAACACATGGCAGGCATGGGGATTGTCTTCTATCGAGATCCTTGGGGAGTTAACAACATATCGGAATAAACGACACATAGCGTGTGATTATTTGTTGATCGGATACACCTGAGCAGATTCTGTTCCTATCCCCGAAGTTGGATTTTGTCTTATCTTAGAGGGCCACTGGTTTAAAGATATAAGTTGGATATGGCTCTCATCCATAAGAACAAACTCTGTCCTTATCTGTGGTTTAAACAAACCGATAAGATACTGCCCTTATCAACAGAATCAAACTTTGTCTTATCTTAAGTGCAGCGGCTTAAACAAACCGATAGGGTGGTATCCTAAAAGGATATACACACCCATCTGGCCACGTGGAACCATGTCACTTTATAGGTCTGTGTAGCTATGCGAGCTGCGCTTCTGACAGAGCTTTGATGTTACTGCACTTCTGGGCGACGAGTAAACTTGTGCTTCAGACGATAAAGTCATTGTACTTTTAGGGCGACGAGTAGACTGTGCTTCAGGCGATAAAGTCACTGTACTTTAGGGCGACAAGTAGATGTGCTTCAGTCAGTGGAGTTACTGTGCTTTAAGGTGCTATGTGAGGAAGTGAGCTAGCTGTGCTTCTAAGTCGAAGCGAGGGCGCAGCGAAGAGGCTGTACTTCTAAGTCGAATCGAGAGCACAGTAGGGAGGTTGCACTTCTGAATTGAAGTGAGAGCACAATAGGGAGGCTATGCTTCTGAATTGAAGGAGCTGGTTTCTGTTAATATTTTTAAGAGCGATAAATGACTTCTCTTCTTGATGGATGAGTCGGTCGTCCTCTTCTTTAATTGTCGCCATCTTTTGGGAATTTCAATAAGTCTGTGGCCTAGCACTCAGTAAAATGAACCTACTAAATGAGGTTCATTGTGCTAAGTTTTAGGTTCATCCCATTAATATGGGCATCTTTAACCGACGGCCACGTGGCATGTTGGTTGGACCACACTCACCCTATATAAAGGAGAGTTTTCTGAAGAATCGTCTTCCTCTTTTAGCATTCTTAATGCTATGCTCGATCCTGACTTTGCTCCGAACGGCCATTGGCCTTGCAGAAGTCGATTGATGGTTGTGGATCCCTTCATTCAGAGAAGTTGTGCCTTTGTAGAAGAATTGCTACTGAGTTTCAAGATGCACTTGAACGTTTGGCATAAGGAGTTCAAACCTGAACAACGTCTTGGAAGTCTTTGAGATCCAAGCTTTCGGATTTGGATTGGTTGCCAATCCAAAGAGCCACCGGTTGTGCTCTGTCCTGCTCAATGGCGGTGGCACGACCTGTGCTGTGGAATGAGTTCTCGCTCGGACAAATAGCTGCTTCAAGAAGTGACTCGCTCTGAAAATGCTGCACATCTGGGGGCTGCATGTCTGTGAAGATTAACCCCCTTGTTTAGCGCCTGTGAAGATTAACTCTCTTGTAGATCATTGGATGCCTTAGTTCTTTTCATGATGAATCTGTAATTGATCCTTATAGGCAATGCTCTTTTCTTGTAATCATGATGAATCTGTAATAAATCTTTGTAGCCATGATTTAATAAAGAGCTTTTTATGAACTGTGGTTTCTAATCTTCTCTCTGTGCTTTCGGGTATTAGCGCTTTTATGAAGCTTTGTGTAGCGCGACCAGTACCTGCGATTTTGATATGTCTGCCCATTTTCATGCTACTACAAGACCCCCTTCAAAGTGTTTCAAACTTGAATCAAGCTCGGCATACTTTGAACAGAAGCATGACGCGTGTCTTTTTCGAGCGAATGCTCGGTGTGCCTACTGACAGGCTGTCGTCACGCTTAGGCTTCAGCATTGAATGCCTTGAGCCATCGCTTCATTAAAGTTGATGTTAATTCCTCGTTTCTAAGGAACGGTCATCATGATTCCAACTTTTTGTTCCTACGTTGTTCGAAGATTTTTCTCGAACACGAATCATTTTCTCTTCTTTTGTTGAATCCGTAGTGTGAGGCTAAGGCCGGTGCTATAGAAGATCTGTTGGCTAAATTGGAAGTCGCTGCTTTGGAGCTCTAGAATCTGGAGTGTGGACTTTTAACTCTAGCTGCTGCAGAGTTAGAGAAGACGGTCTCTGAGGCATCACACTACAAGCAGAAATGCCGGGCACTAACTAATCGGCATGCCGAGGTTGAGCCCGAGATTAAAGCAGTGACTTATGCCGAAGAGGCTTGGGTTTGTCACCGTATAGCTGTAGAGGATCAATATCGGGCCCTCCGAAAGCAGATCCAGAAATTAGAAGAGACCCTGGCCCTTGCTGAGAGTGACCTGGTCAAATCTGAGGACCAGAAAGAGATCCTTCGCCAACGTTCCGAGACCCTGGTTCGGAAGAAGGAAAGAATTGGCATTCGTCCAGCCGAGCTGGCCCTTGCATGCCAAAGCCTCTCTCCTATTAAGGATGAAGTTGCTCGTCGTCAGGAGGCCGAGCGTCGAGCCCAAGCATTGGTTGGCCCCCAGGTTGCTCTTTTGAAGAGTCGGCTCGAAGAATTTCAGCGCCGATCTTCTCAATTTTGATCTTCTTTCTGTCTTCTTATCTCTTGGTTTATGAGTGACAATTTTTTGTAACCAAAGGAAGAAAACTTTTTTCATTTATAAATGAAAACATTGGCTTTGTTTCTCTGCTTGTCTTTTACTTGTGAACTTTTACTCTCACAAGAACGAGAATACTCTTAGAGGTAGTGTAAAATCCCTAAATTTCTACTATGATTTTTTTAAATAAATATGGTATTGATTTTTGTACTTCGTATTTTTGCGTCACGTACGACTTTGTGTTTCACAAATTTCTCGTCAAGTGCGAATAAGTACGAAGTACGTATTTTTATAAAACATTTTAATTATATAAATGTAGAAATTATTTCAAAATAATAGACGATAAATATTTTATATTGCTTGAAGTTGTAAACGCGTCGCATCGAGGATTGTCGAACTTTATTTTTATTTTTTTAAAAAGGCCATATATTTTATGGTACTAGTATAACTAGTAATTTATAAAAACAGTGTTTTATGTAAGTATTATTTTTGCATACGAGTGTATATATATTTGTATTTTCAAAATTAATTATTGTCATTAATATATTATTTCGAAAAAGGTATATCAAATATGGGTTGATTTAATATATAATTAATTATGGTGATTAAGTTGAAAAAAATTATTAAGTTATTTAAATACAGTTTAAATTAGAGGTAGAATCTATCTACATTGGATTATATTTGATTGAGTTACTTTTAAATCAATTTGAATTAAATAGTGGAAAATCTAAGGGGAATTAAAACTCTTCTTAGTCTTTATCTAGATAAGACTTTTGTAAACCCCCGAATTTTTCAAAATAAATATTTGTGGAATTTTGGATTTTTAAATAACGATTTATTGACTTATTATACAATTTTTCTCAAAATTTTAGGATTTTTTTCATAACTTTTATTACATTTTACATGTTACATATATTGTACACTGTTTACATAATATATAATAAATGTCAATTTAGTATTAAATATTTCAGCTTGTATAAATGAGATTAGATGTAGGTTCTTTAAATAAATATTAACTCTATTTATTATCTATAATAATTTTAAATAATATTATAGATAATTTAGATTACTATGAACTATATTTTAAGTTAATCATAATCCTAAGTCTAATAGAAAAGCATCCCTATCTATGTTATATCATAACAAAGTAACTCCGATCAATTTAAATCAAATCATATATAATTTAAGAGGTAAATCTGAAATAAGTACCTATATATATCCAATACATTCCCTTCCTATCAAACATAATTCGAAACTATTTTTAGTACAATAGGAACTCAAAAATTCGTCATCAAAACTCAGTCCCGCTTTTTAGTAGCAAGAGAACCTTGGAACGACGATATCTCCAAGCTTCGAACTCCGTTTCACCTATAGTTTCTTTTAAAAGAAGCATATCGAGGTAAGCTTTCCAGAAATATATTTTATTAGACAAAATTCATTATGTAGATTTCTGTAAAACTGTTTGAGTATCTAGTGACCCAAAAATAAATGTGTTTTAATATTTTTGCGATTTTGGGAGATTCCGGAAACGAAAATGCGATCCATTTAGTTTTTTGGAAAGTTGATACGAAAACCTATGTCATATTCTAATTTCAGAATCTATTAAATAAATGTAATAGGTGTAATATTAATTATAAATAGATAATAGACTATTTTTAGCATCAAAAGTTGTTCCTACACCTTCCCCTTTGTGCGTTGTTGTTGATTCGTCACCAGGACATCATCTTAACTCACTCTGGATATCAGGCAAGATACCTTACCATAATTTACTATTTATAATTAGTCTGTATTTTATTTATTGCATATCACTGTGTATTTATTTCCAGTTCTTTTAGTTGTACCATTATTACAGTTTCTGATCTAGTGCCTGCTCAGTGATATTAGTTGTACTTTGTTATTATCCTTTGATTGCATATGGACTTAGAGATAAGCGACTACCATTCGTAGTGTATTGCATATACCTCGACACAGTTGTACTCCGAGTATGTGTGAGATGAGTAGCATGTAGAGGTCATTGCGTGTTGGTTGATCACCCGTGCGCATGCGTTAGGGCTAACTACTAATAGAGGTATGTTGGAAAACTTAGCAGTTAGTAGAGGTATATGGTCGTGGATGCGACTTAAAAAAGAGCATTGGGTGGAGAGAACAATACCTGACGTATGGGCTTATTTGAACTTTCATGATTACCTGTGCACTCCTTCGGAGACGCGGGCTCCAGGTGCCCTCTGACGTTTCCCAGAGCATTATGGATGTACCCCTTGCACATAATGCCCTCTGACGATCTTCGAACATTACGGACGTAGGCCCCTGGTGCCCTATATTGTAACGCCCCAGTCCCAATACTTGAGACTAGATACGTATCATGCCAACTGTATACATACGAGTAAATATACGGTTCGTATGTATACATAAGCTGTAAAATGTTGAAAGCCAAGACACTAAATCTCATCCACAAATATAAATAATAATATAAAAACAACTTTGAGTTTGTCATGTATACAATCGTTGGGCGGAGACAAATCCACTACCAACTAATTTAAATAAGAAAGAATTATACAAGAAAATGATTTGGTCACGCGAAGGAGATGGCGATCCAAAACATCTCGAAGAATAGAGCGCAAGGCATGGCCTTAGTTAGAGCACCTGCAAAAAATCATAAGACACACCTGGAGCGATAACCAGGTCCTCAGAGGGACGTAACAAGACACATAATATCATGCCAATAAACTGAATAATAAAGCTCAAAAGAAAAGTATGCATGAGTAAAGGTTCCTAACCATCCTATGTGATATGCATTTTGAGGACAACGTTCTACGCAGGGGCTATAACGAATTCACACAAGCAAGTAATAGAGAGTGGCCGTCAAGTAGCGCTCATCCGAGACGCTATCGGCCCTGGGCAGAAGGTAGTGCTCATAAGAGTCACCCTCGGCCCAAAATGTGTGTAAAAATAAATATAGTCCCTAGGATAATAACTGTCCCCTCTCCCCAATGATACTATACATGTATCGACTCCACGACACTGTTTTTATCCTTAATAACTGCCAAGTCTTCTAAAAAATCTACTGGCAGTTATATCCTAACGCACGGCCTGTACGCACCAATGATCGGTCAGCATGCAAGTCCGCATCTATATGCGGCTCCCAACTCACACACAATTCGTGGCACAATGTGACAGTTTATGAGATGCACTAAACATATGGTGGTCCCTTAAGTCTAAGCCAATTGCATAAAGTATAATAATTTGCATCTATATATAGTTTTGAAAGAACAACATAAAAAAAATATATGATATTGAGCAAAAAATTAAACAGTAAAGGCAAGGTGTCTTGCCTAATGTCCGAGTGAGGTAAGATGATGTCCTGGCAACGAATCAACAGCAGCGCACAAGAGGAAGGTATAGGTACAACTTCGGATGCTGAAAATAGTCTATTATCTAATTATAAATAATATTGCACCTATTAAATTCATTTAATAAATTCTAAAGTTAGGATATGACATAGATTTTTGTATTAGCTCTCCGAAAAACTAAACGGATCGCATTTTCGTTTCCGTAATCTCCCGAAATCGCAAAAATACTTAAACCCGTTTATTTTTGGAACACTAGATACTCAAACAATTTTGTAGAAATCTACAGAATGAATTTTGTCTATTAAAATATTTTTTGGAAAGCTTACCTTGATACGCTTCTTTTAAAGAAAAACTGGAGGCAAAATGGAGTTCGGAGCTAGGAGATATCGTCGTTGCAAGTTACTCTTGCTACTAAAAAGCGGGACTGAATTCTAATGATGAATTTTAGAGTTTCTATTGGACTAAAAATAATTTCGAATTATGGCTGATAGAAGGGGGATGTATTGTGTTTATATAGTTATTTATTTCAGATTTATCTCCTAAATTAGATAGGATTTGATTTAAATAAATTGGAGTTTGCTTTGTTAGGATAGGATGTAGATAGGGATGATTTCCTATTAGACTTAGGATTATGATTAACTTAAATATAGTTCATATTTGTCTAAATTATCTATAACATTATTTAAAATTACTATAGATAATAAATAGAGTTTATATCTATTTAAACAACCTTTATCTAATATCATTTATACAAGCTGAAATATTTAATACTAAATTGACATTTATTCTATTATATAAATAGTGTACAATACAAGTAACATATAAAAAGTAATAAAAGTTATAAAGTAAATCTTAAAAGTTTGAAATTTTTTTGTATAATATAGTTCAGATCCTTAGTATACTCGAAAAATAGCTTTATATATTTTTATACTAAATTCACTAATGAGCACTATACAAAATATATGTAAAATAATATAAATTATATAATAAGTCAATAAATAGTTATTTAAAAATCCAAAAATTCCACAAATATTTATTTTCAAAAATCAGGGGATTTACAAAAGTCTTATTTAGATAAGGACTAAGAAGAGTTTTAATTCCCCTTAAATTTTCCACTATTTAATTCAAATTGATTTAAAAGTAACTCAATCAAATATAATCCAATGTAGATAGATTCTACCTCTAATTTAAACTGTATTTAAATAACTTAATAACTTTTTTTCAACTTAAATCACCATAATTGATTACATATTAAATCAACCCATTTTTAATATACCTTTTTCGAGATAATATATGATAATAATTAATTTCAAAAATACTAATATATATACACTCGCATGCAAAAATAATAGTTACATAAAACACAGTTTTTCTAAATTACTAGTTATACTAGTACAATAAAATAAAATGACCTTTTTTTAAATAAAAATAAAGTTTGAAATTTTTTGGCACAATGCATTTACAACTTCAAGCAATATAAAATATTTATCGTCTATTATTTTGAAATATTTTCTACATCTATATAATTAAAACATTTTATAAAAATATGTACTTCGCACTTATTCGTACTTAACGAGAAATTTACGAAATGTAAACTCGTACGCGACGTACAAATACGAAGTACCAAAATCAATACCATATTTATAAAAAAAAAATATAGTAAAAATTTAGGAATTTTACATCCTACCCAACTTACAAGAATTTTGTCCTCGAAATTTAGGAGTAGGTAGGGTACAAGAGTATGTTAATACTTTCAATCATTAGGCGAGAACGATGTTTTAATTCATGATTTCAATAACGACAAAAGAAAAATAATTCAAAGGTATGATATTGATAGAGGATCGCTAACTAAGGCAATGATTGCATGAATTCAGAGTATAGTAAGGAATGGAGTAATCAAAAGGAATAATTTGGGGACGTAAAAATTATGGTTCCTCGATAGAGTAGGGTCGTCTAGGTTTAGAGTTGAATTGTCTTCAAATTTCAAAATGGTCATGAAAGTTGAATCTAGGGTTAAGGTAAAAGGCAAGTAGCTCAAGACGGGGATAGTCATATTGGTTGGTCAGTGGTTAACTATCCCCAAGTATATACAAATATCATGGTCATAGGAGAATGGTTTGATCTATCTATCGATCACAAGCCTTATCTAGAATAGTTAAAAGACGAAAGCCAACAAGAGTCCAAAGGAGATATTTTCGTATGTCAATATGTGATTCAAAGGCGGTTGTATAATTCTAAGAGAATTGCCAAGGTAATCGCGGAGGAGACTCTAGGGACAAGTTTACTATGTCTCCATCTACGTAGAATGATATACGAAAGGCGAACCAAGTACACTATGGTTGATCAGACCATAGTACGTCGGTTCTGATTAGACAATATATTAGTGGGCGTCCACTATAACATATGTCACGAACAAGCTCGATAAGGAGTAAGCTTGCAAAACTAGACTATAATAGCAACATAAGATAGTCAAACTATAAGCAGTGGATGATGAAAAAAATTTAAATAGTCCAAGATCCTTCAAAATCTAAGTCTTCTCCAAAGTTTGGGTCTATACAGTCGGCTTGGTTGACTGGATAAGTTAGGGTCCACTGAATTCTATGGTCCAAGTGAATCTATCAATATGGTCCACAAAATATTGGTTAGGTCGTGAGGTATTCTACCCAACTTACAAGAGTTAAAATAGTAGTGTGATGGGACCACGAGTTAAGCAATCAAGGTCAGGCACAAAATTGAGCATTAAAGGAAATCAAGTAGAACCTCATCACATATCGGGTTGAAAGAATTTAGTCGAGATTGAGTCACTATCTGTGATCGAAAAGGACAATGGTATTATGGTATGGTTTATAGCTAGTCATTTTGACTTGAAAGTCATATCACAAAAATAAAGTACGTGGGGACGTGTTTTAGTGGCACGTGATATTCCTACATGAAGGTGGGCTCGTCTAGGTCTTGCATATGAAATTTGTTGAATGGAAAAGTCTAGTATTGTGCTCCAAATATCCAAGTCACACTAAAGGACACAAAAGAATTTAAAATAGAAAGTGGGAGTTCACGAGATGATAATTAATGCACAAAATAAAGAAGTTCAAGTTAAAGCATGAAATAAAATTAATTAAAGAATCCATAAAAATAATTTAGGAACACAATTCCAGAGAGAAGATAGTCTTCTAGATGAATACAGTTAAGGAACCATTAACTCATTATTCAAATTGCAAATGGGTTAGAATATCGCAATTAAAAGATCTAGAATTGAAGGAAGGTCGAGTAAGTCAAGGTGGAATACAGTCACATAGCTTGGTAGATGACTAACAACACTCGTGTATATACTACTATCATGGTCATGAGTGACATGACAATTAATGTGGAGAACATCTATCTCATTAGAGCTATCTTGATGGCCTACAATTAAAATTTAACTCAAATTTCCTCCAAAAGTTTTAAAATCAAACTTTTAAAAATAAACCACCAAAATTTGTATTCGCTCCAAGCCGTTCAAATTCGTCATAAAAATTTAAATCACTTTCATAAATCTCAAAGCAAAATTTTATCACGTTACTACTAAACTTTTCCAAAATTAACGTTTAAATTCAACTATTTAACTCAAGAGTTCATAATTTATGAATCCATAAAAATTTCACAATCAATCAAAAATTTAACACTCTAAAATTTTCAAATAACTCATAATAAAACTCTTAGCATATTAAAAGCAATCTTAAAAATTACGCTCAATGCTCTTATCAATTATAACTTCTATTCATACTAAGTCATACCAACATAATCAAAAACTTTAAATGGTAACTTTATTTGATCAATCAAAACAACCTTATCACATCATTACTATATTTTTATTTTATTTCAAAATTTGAGATATTAGCAATCCAACATTAAACTAAATTTTCAAATAATCTTATCAGTAAAAATCTCTTTTTTACCAAAAATCTAAATAGATTTGTAAATCCTCAATCATAGGACACCATTTAAAATAAAAATTTCTCAAAAATTGTTTTCATAACTTTCAAATATTTTAAACCAAAATTCACCATCATTACTTCCCTTAAAATTCAAAATTTAATAAACACGAAAATCGCAAGTTGTACAACTCAAATTTAAATAATTCTTATGGCCATTTTTAAAAGCTAAGATTATTTTCAAACCAAATTTATAACTGTTCAAAGGTGTATAACTATAATACAATAAATTATAAACATCAAAACTCGAAAATCAAATAAATTTTATATTTGATCAAAGATGTATATCTGTCACCCAAAACTCATAAATATCACAACTCGAAAAGCAAATCAATTTTATACTTATGCAAGGATGTATAACTATAATCCAATAATTCATAAATATCAAATCTTGAAAATCAATCACTTTCTTAAACCAAGTATGAAATTCTATAAATCCTCTGGTGTTTACTATTTAGAAATCTCAAGGTTAAAACTTTTCGTGGTAATATCCTACTTTACCAATTACTAATTATTAAATCACACTAAAAAGCCTTTTAAACTAAATTAGAGTCTTGAATGTATTCCAATTGCCAATATGACCATTTTAGCCATGTGTTTGACCTATGAGCATATACTAGTGTAGTCTTCTTCCTAGTTGACACTAAGCACAAAAATAAGAATCAACGGTAGAAAGGAATCAAGCAAGATGCAGTTCAAGGAGGTCGAACAAGAGTTCAGAAATTGAAGCCAAGGGAAGAGGTCAAGCTGTATGGATGAGATTCCTAGATTCTAATCCTATGTTGCAGGCTCACATCGGTACAATTACGTAACCAAAGTGACAAACTGACCTGCATAGGCCACCACAAAAACATGTAACGCCCCAGTCCCAATACTTCAGACTAGATACGTATCATGCCAGCTGTATACATACGAGTAAATATACGGTTCGTATGTATACATAAGCTGTAAAATGTAGAAAGACAAGACACTAAATCTCATCCACAAATATAAATAATAATATAAAAGTAACTTTGAGTTTGTCATGTATACAATCGTTGGGCGGAGACAAATCTACTATCAACTAATTTAAATAAGAAAGAATTATACAAGAAAATGATTTGGTCACGTGAAGGAGATGGCGATCCAAAACATCTCGAAGAATAGAGCGCAAGACATGGCCTTAGCTAGAGCACCTGTAAAAAATTATAAGACACACCTGGAGAGATAACCAGGTCCTCAGAGGGACGTAACAAGACACATAATATCATGCCAATAAACTGAATAATAAAGCTCAACAGAAAAGTATACATGAGTAAAGGTTCCTAACCATCCTATGTGATATGCATTTTGAGGACAACGTTCTACGCAGGGGCTGTAACGGATTCACGCAAGCAAGTAATAGAGAGTGGCCATCAAGTAGCGCTCGTCCGAGACGCTATCGGCCCTGGGCAGAAGGTAGTGCTCATAAGAGTCACCCTCGGCCCAAAATGTGTGTAAAAATAAATGTAGTCCCTACGCTAATAACTGTCCCCTCCCTCCAATGATATTATACATGTATCGACTCCATGATACTGTTTTAATCCTTAATAACTGCCAAGTCTTCTAAAAAAATCTATTGGCAGTTATATCCTAACGCACGGCCTGTACGCACCAATGATCAGTCAGCACGCAAGTCCGTATCTATATGCGGCTCACAACTCACGCACAATCCGTGGCACAAGGTGACAGTTTATGAGATGCACTAAACATATTGTGGTCCCTTAAGTCTAAGCCAATTGCATAAAGTATAATAATTTGCATCTATATATAGTTTTGAAAGAACAACATAAAAAAACATGCATGATATTGAGCAAAAAATTAAACAGTAAAGGCAAGGTGTCTTGCCTAATGTCCGAGTGAGGTAAGATGATGTCCTGGCAACGAATCAATAGCAGCGCACAAGAGGACGGTATAGGTACAACTTCGGATGCTGAAAATAGTCTATTATCTAATTATAAATAATATTGCACCTATTACATTTATTTCATAAATTTTAAAGTTAGGATATGACATAGAATTTTGTATTAGCTCTACGAAAAACTAAACGGATCGCATTTTCATTTCCGGAATCTCCCGAAATCGCAAAAATACTGAAACCTATTTATTTTTGGAACACTAGATACTCAAACAATTTTGTAGAAATCTACAGAATGAATTTTGTCTATTAAAATATGTTTTTGGAAAGCTTACCTTGATACACTTCTTTTAAAAAAAATTGGAGGCAAAATGGAGTTCGGAGCTAGGAGATATCGTCGTTGAAAGTTGCTCTTGCTACTAAAAAGCGGGGCTGAATTCTAATGACGAATTTTAGAGTTTCTATTGAACTAAAAATAATTTTGAATTATGGCTGATAGAAGGGGGATGTATTGGATTTATATAGTTATTTATTTCAGATTTATCTCCTAAATTAGATAGCATTTGATTTAAATAAATTAGAGTTTGCTTTGTTAGGATAGGATATATATAGGGATGCTTTCCTATTAGACTTAGAATTATGATTAACTTAAATATAGTTTATATTTATCTAAATTATCTATAACATAATTTAAAATTACTATAGATAATAAATAGAGTTTATATCTATTTAAAGAACCTTTATCTAATCTCATTTATACAAGCTGAAATATTTAATACTAAATTGACATTTATTCTATATTATATAAATAGTGTACAATACAAGTAACATATAAAAAGTAATAAAAGTTATAAAATAAATCTTAAAATTTTGAATTTTTTTTGTATAATATAGTTCAGATCCTTAATATACTAGAAAAATAGCTTTATATATTTTTATACTAAATTCACTAATGAGCACTATACTAAATATATGTAAAATAATATAAATTATATAATAAGTCAATAAATAGTTATTTAAAATCCAAAAATTCCACAAATATTTATTTTGAAAAATCAGGGGATTTACAAAAGTCTTATTTAGATAAGGATTAAGAAGAGTTTTAATTCCCCTTAAATTTTCCACTATTTAATTCAAATTGATTTAAAAGTAACTCAATCAAATATAATCCAATTTAGATAGATTCTACCTCTAATTTAAACTGTATTTAAATAACTTAATAACTTTTTTTAACTTAAATCACCATAATTAATTACATATTAAATCAACCCATTTTTAATATACCTTTTTCGAGATAATATATGATAATAATTAATTTCGAAAATACTAATATATATACACTCGCATGCAAAAATAATACTTACATAAAACACAGTTTTTCTAAATTACTAGTTATACTTGTACATAAAATAAAATGACCTTTTTTTAAATAAAAATAAAGTTTGAAAATTCTCGGCACAATGCATTTACAACTTCAAGCAATGTAAAATATTTATCGTCTATTATTTTGAAATATTTTCTACATCTATATAATTAAAACATTTTATAAAAAATATGTACTTCGCACTTATTCGCACTTAACGAGAAATTTACGAAACGTAAACTCGTACGCGACGTACAAATACGAAGTACCAAAATCAATACCATATTTATAAAAAAATATAGTAAAAATTTAGGGGTTTTACATAAATGGAGACTATGCCAATCCTTAGTCCTAAGTATTTTGGGACTGGAGCGTTATATGTTTTTATGGTTGCCAATGCAGGTCAAGTTTATCACTTCGATTACGTTATTGTACCGATGTAAGCCTACATATAGTATTAGAGTCTAGGATCTCATCCATATACTTGACATTCTTTCTTGACTCCAAACTTTAAACTCTCATTTGTCTTCCTTGATTGCATCTTGTTTGACCCCTTTCTACCGTAAATCCTTACTTTCTCGTGCTTAATGTTGGTTAGGAAGATGACTATACTAGTATATGCTCATAGGTCAAACTCGTGACTAGACGGATTACATTCACAATTAGTATACATTGAGGTCTTATTTAAGATATAGAGGCATTTATTTTTCTAAAAGTATGATCTTAAGGATTAGTTAATTCTAAGTTGGATAGTAGCAATATTACCAACTTTGAGGACAGATAAAATTTTATCTTGAGACTACTAGCAGTATTTACCAAAGGATTGATAGAAGATTGAGTAAAATTTTTGATTTTGAAGATTTAGAAAATATTTATGATTTTCGGGTTATAGCTATTCATATCTTTTGAGGATATAAATTGATTTGAGAAAAACTTTAAATTTCAAACTGCATCACACGATCCATGATTGATAAATTTATTTAGATTTTGAGTTAATATTTTAATTATTAAAAATCTTCAAATTTTGTCGCATAATTCACGATTGATAAGGTTATCTAAATCTTGAGTTTAAAGTTTGGATTTATAATATTGCGGTTTTGTGGAAATTTTATTAAGAGATATGATAAAGCTTATTTTGAGATTGATTAGAGGAATCTAAATTTTTTTAAGTTATGATGGATGACCTCAACCGACTAGAGAATAAGAAAGTTTAGTTTGTGCATATTTGAGGGAATATATATATATATATATATATATATATATATATATATATATATATATATATATATATATATATATATATATATGTTGTCATACTAAGGGTTACCTTAGGGTTATTAAAGACTTGAATTACATTTATGATTATGCTTGAATATCGTAGTTTATGTCAAGCTTGGAAATACATATTGGTAACTCAAACTTTGGGATTAAATCTTATCTTGATCGAGAACCAAGAAGCAGGCAAGGTCACCCTAATGAGATAGAGGTACTCCACATTCCATCCATGACCAAGATAGTTGTATATACACAAGTATAGTTAGTCTTCGACCAAACCATGTGACTATATCTCAATTATTACTTACTCGACCTTTCCCCAAATCCAGATCTTTTATTGTGACCTTCTAACCATTTGAAATTTGAGAAATGATTTAATCGTTCCTTGACTGTATCCACCTAGAAGACTATTTTTTCTCTGAAAACTGTGTCCCTAAATTGTTTTGCTAGATTTCTTAATTAATTTTATTTCATGCTCCAACTTGATCTTCTTTAATATTTGTGCATTAATTGTCACTTCATGAACTCCCACTTTCTATTTTAGATCTTTTTGTGTCCTTTACCGTGACTTTGATATTTGGAGTGTAATACTAGCTGTTACCTTCAAACAAATTTTATATGTAGGACCTAGACGAGCTCACCTTCATATAGGTATATCATGTCCCACTCAAACACGTCCTTTGGTACTCTATTTTTATGATATGACTTTCGGGTCCTAAAGACTAGACTATAACCTTTACCATGATACTGATATATTTTTCAACCAAGGATAGGGACTCAACCTCGACTCAATTCTTTCAATTCGATATGTGATTTTGTTCTACTTAATTCCTTAAATGCTTAACTTTGTGCTTTATTTTGATTGCTTGACCCGTTGTCCCATCACACTACTAGTTTAACTCTTGTAAGTTGGGTAGAATACCTTATGACCTAACAAACCTTTGTCCTTGTGACCCATATTGATAATTTTACTTAGACTATAGAATTCAGAGGACCCTAACTTATCTAGTCAACCAAGCCATAGATAAGAAAACACTAGGACGACTGCATAAGCCCAAACTTCGGGCAAGACATAGATTTTAATAGATCTTCGACTATTTAATTTCCTTCATTAGTATTCCTTACTTATATTTTGACTAGCTTATGATTCTAATTTAGCCTTAGTTTTGCAAGCTTATTCTTTTATTGAGATTGTTCACGACATATGTGTTATTGGGGACGCCCACTAATACATTGTGTAATCAAAACCGGTGCATGATGGTCTGATCAACCTAGTCCACTTTGGTTTGCTTTTCATATATTGTTCGACGTGGATGGAGACATAGTTAAACTTGGCCTCTAGAATTCCATCCGCAAATGCCTTGGCAATTCTTTTTGAAAATTTGCAATCATCTTTGAACCACTTAATCGTATTCGATAATATCTTCTTCGAACTCTTTATTATTTTCGTCATTCACCTATATTAGAAAGACAAACACTTGTACTTGATATCCCCTTAGTTGCCTACCATCTATTGCTAAGATAGTTAACCACTGACCAACCAATGTGACTATATCCCCGTCTTGAGTTACCTTTTTCCTCTACCCAAGATTCATTATCGCAACCTTCTAATCGTTCTTGAAACTTGAAAATGATTCAAATCATTTCCTTAACTATACCTTAAACCGAGACGACTATATTCGCTCAAGAAATCATCTCTCGTAAATGTCTAAATTATTCTCTTTGACCTACTCAATTACTTTCTATTCTCTAATTCGTGTTATCATAATTTTATTACCTTAACTAGCGACCCTTTTTCTATTCCATAACCATGATGTATTTTTGCAGTTATCAAAATCACGATCTTCCAATGCATGTTCGTGTCGAACGTCGTTTCTTCGCCTCATCCAAAAATTTAATCGTATTTTGGTATTGATTAAAACTTTCTATCTCCCTACCCTAGATATTCCTAAATTTCAAGGACAAAATTCTTGTAAGTTGGGTAGGATGTAAAATCCCTAAATTTTAACTACAATTTTTTTAAATAAATATGGTATTGATTTTTGTACTTCGTATTTGTACGTCGCGTACGAGTTTGCGTTTTGCAAATTTCTCATCAAGTCCGAATAAGTGCGAAGTACATATTTTTTATAAAACGTTTTAATTATATAGATGTAAGAAATATTTCAAAATAATAGTCGATAAATATTTTATATTGCTTGAAGTTGTAAATGTGTCGCACCGAGGATTGCCAAACTTTATTTGTTAATTTTTTTAAAAGGCCATTTTATTTTATGGTACTAGTATAACTAGTAATTTAGAAAAACTGTGTTTTATGTAAGTATTATTTTTGCATGCGAGTGTATATATATTTGTATTTTCAAAATTAATTATAATCGTTAATATATTATTTCGAAACAGGTATATTAAATATGGGTTGATTTAATATGTAATTAATTATGGTAATTTAAGTTGAAAAAATTATTAAGTTATTTAAATACATTTTAAATTAGAGGTAGAATCTATCTACATTGGATTATATTTGATTGAGTTACTTTTAAATCAATTTGAATTAAATAGTGGAAAATCTAAGGGGAATTAAAATTCTTCTTAGTGCTTATCTAGATAAGACTTTTGTAAACCCCTGAATTTTTCAAAATAAATATTTATGAAATTTTTGGATTTTTAAATAACTATTTATTGACTTATTATATAATTTGTATTATTTTACATATAATTAATATAGTGCTCATTAGTGAATTTAGTATAAAAATATATAAATCTATTTTCTAGTACATTAAGGATCTAAACTATATTATACAATTTTTCTCAAAATTTTAGGATTTATTTTATAACTTTTATTACTTTTTACATCTTACTTATATTGTACACTGTTTACATAATATAGAATAAATGTCAATTTAGTATTAAATATTTCATCTTGTATAAATGAGATTAGATGTAGGTTGTTTAATAAATATTAACTCTATTTATTATCTATAGTAATTTTAAATTATATTTTAGATAATTTAGATAAATATGAACTATATTTTAAGTTATTCATAATCCTTAGTCTAATAGGAAAGCATCCCTATGTATATTATATCATAACAAAGTAACTCCTATCAATTTAAATCAAATCATATCTAATTTAGGAGGTAAATCTGAAATAAGTACCTATATATATCCAATACATTCCCTTCCTATCAACCATAATTCGAAATTATTTTTAGTCCAATAAGAACTCAAAAATTCGTCATCAGAATTCAGCCCCGCTTTTTAGTAGCAAGAGCAACTTGGAACGACGATATCTCCTAGCTCCGAACTCCGTTTCGCCTCCAGCTTTTTTAAAAGAAGCCTATTGAGGTAAGCTTTCCTGAAACATATTTTATTAGACAAAATTTGTTATGTAGATTTTTGCAAAATTGTTTGAGTATCTAGTGACCCAAAAATAAACGTGTTTCAGTATTTTCGCGATTTTGGGAGATTCCGAAAACGAAAACGTGATCTATTTAGTTTTTCGAAAAGCTGATACGAAAACCTATGTCATATCCTAATTTCAGAATCTATTAAATAAATGTAATAGGTGCAGTATTAATAATAATTAGATAATATACTATTTTCAGCATCTGAAGTTGTTCCTACACCTTTCCCTTTGTGCGTTGTTGTTGATTCGTCACCAGGACATCATCTAACCTCACTCCAGACATCAGGCAAGATACCTTGTCATAATTTACTATTTATAATTAGTCTACATTTTATTTAGAGAAATTTTGAGTGGCATCCCACTTATTTTATGCTTATTTAAGGTGCACCCTACAAGTTTACGTGAATGTATGACACCTCCCACTTTTGACGGTTTCAGTCCAAAACGAACGGTCAACCCCTTTGACCAATTATTTTGGACAAAATACCCCCATGTCTGTTGTCCTCCTCCTCGCGTCAACTATTCATCCCCCCTGCCGTGCTCGGCCCCCCTCCACGGCGTCGCCGAACCCCCCTCCCCGACCTCGTCGTACCCCCTCCCCCGCGGCCAACACCACCACTACCACCACCTTTTTTTGGATGTCCATGCTTCCTAGTTCTAGCGCTCATCTTTCAACCTATTTTCTTCTTCTAAATTACTTCTAACACATATTCTCCATCCAAAAAATAGAAGGGAAAAAAATGTAGCTTTCCTAGTTCTTTACACATTCAAAGGACAATGTGTCAATGAGAGAAATTGATTCAAGGAATGAGAAATTTCGAGATCGGTCCTCGAATTCGAGCTTGGTGATGTAGGAGACGAGTGCGGCCTTTTTCCTCCTCTTTACCGTCTCCTCGTTGAACCCCGCCTCCCTCAGGCGCTTCCAGATCGCCTCTTCGCTCGCAGAGCTCTCCGAAACCTTAGGCGCCGGAGTCCTGGCTCCAGCGGCGGCACCGGAGGGGGGAGTAGTGACCGAGGATGAGAACGGCCGCAGCCGAGGGCTCGTCATCGATGACCGAAACCCTAGATCCGAGTGAAGCAAAGTGGAGACTCTTCTCTCTCTCGTATTCTTTTACTTTCTTTAGTAATTTGCGGCAGCGATAGCGGCAGCAGCAACAGCAGCGGCGGCAGTGGTGGGGATTAGGGGGCAGAGCGGGAGGGGGAGGGTGTCGGTGGTGGTGATGATGGTTGATGGTGGTGGTGATGATGATGATGGTGATGATGTTAGTGGTAGTAGTGATGGCCGGGGGGGTTGGGGAGAGCGGAGGCACGCCGACGAGGTGAAGGAGAGGGGGGACAGCCACGGGGTGACGGGGAGGAGGGACACACAAAAGGAGACGAGGGTATTTTCGTCCAAAAAAATTGGTCAAAGGGGTTGACTGTTCGTTTTGGACAAAAACCGTCAAAAGTAAGGGGTGTCATTCATTCATATAAACTTGTGACGTGCACGTTAAATAAGCATAAAATTACTGGGGTGCCACTCAAAATTTCTCTTTTATTTATTGCATATCACTGTGTATTTATTTTTAGTTATTTTAGTTATACCATTATTACAGTTCCTGATCTAGTGCCTGATGTACTTTGTTATTATCCTTTGATTGCATATAGACTTAGAGATAAGAGACTACCATTTGTAGTATATTGCATATACCTCGACACAGTTGTGCCACGAGTATGTGTGAGATGAGTAGCATGTAGAGGTCCTTGCGTGTTGGCTGATCACCCGTGCGCATACGTTAGGGCTAACTACTACTAGAGACATGTTAGAAGACTTAGCAGTTAGTAGAGGTATATGGTCGTGGATGTGACTTTAAAAAGAGCATTGGATGGGGAGAACAATACCTGACGTATGGGCTTTTTTGCACTTCCCTGATTACCTGTACGCTCCTCCGGAGACGCAGGCTCCAGGTGCCCTCTGACGTTTCCCAGAGCGTTATGGACGTACCCCCTTGCACATGATGCCCTCTGGCGATCTTCGAACCTTACAGACGTAGGCCCTTGGTGATCGATATGGGGACTATGCCAATCCCATTTACAGCCAGGGCTCATGCGTCGAAAGGATTGTTTCTCAACTGCATGTTCACTTTAGTATGGTTAGGTTACCTTATTAATGTCATGTCACTTACTTTTTTCTTAGCATATTTTATATTCAGTATTTATATGGCATGTTATTTATTGTATCTTGTTACGTTCCACTGAGGACCTGGTGAATTCTCCAGGTGTGCGTTTGTGGTTTTCATAGGTGCATTCTCCAAGGCCATGTTTTCCTCTCTTCTTCCGAGGGATTACGCTTGGATCGCCTTCGTATCGCTCGACAAAATTTCTTTATCGTGTATTTCTCTCTTTTTAGTTGGTAGTGGATTTGTCTCCGTCCAACAACTTGTAAATGATAATTCATGAGTTTATTTTAAATTCTTTCTCCTTTATTTATGGATGAGATTAGTATCATGGATTACTGTATTTTACAGCTTATGTATACATATGAAGGTTCCTTATATTGGAGTTACTTCGTAATATGCAGCTGGCATATCGATGTCCATAGTCCTAATTATTTTGGGACTTGGGCGTTACAGGTAGCATGTCGTGACGGGATGGAGATAACTCCGTTAGGAATAGGGTTTTTACTCAGAGGTTATATGGATATGGTAAGCATAGAATCCTTTGGTGGTAGACTTTTCTTTACTCAGAGGTAATATGGACGTGCAAGGATAGACTCTACGGGTGTATAGAACGACTCAGAGGTAGTATGAACATGAAAGATTCTATAGATGAATATGACAATTATGGTGGATTGTCATGGAAGAGACGTCTACTCAGAGGTAATATAGACATGGTAGGCACATCATCGCGAGGGTATAGTAGGAAAATTCAGAGGTAGTATAGACGTGAAATATTTTCTAGGGAGTTATAACAACACGAGGTTATCATAGAAGAGACGACTACTCAGAGGTGATATGGACGTGGTAGACGTGAACTTCACTAGGGTGTAGGAAGACAACTCAGAGGTGGTATGGACGTGAATTGTTTTTCTACTCGGATGAAGTATATAAGGGTTGAATTTTCTTTAATAGAATCCATGAATACCCACTGGGGATGTGGCAGCCTATGCTCGTTTGAAACTCAGACATAGTATTTCTTCAGGAACTTACCGTTGATTGGCATCATTAGCAAGTTATCGTTAGGTTTGGCGAGTCGGTAGGGACCATTGGAGTAGACCGCCTTTATGATGAATGGTCCCTCCCACTTGGGCTCGAAATTCCAAGCCATCTTGTGAGTCATTATCATCGGTCTTCGAACTGATAAGACAAGTTCACCCACTTGGAATATTCTTTCCCGGACTTTCTTGTTAAAGGCCCCAAAAATCTGAGCTTTGTAAAGCTCGATTCGCTGTTGAGCTAGCCGACATTTTTTATCCAACGCCTCTAACTCTTGTAGCCGCCGGCGTTGATTATCTTCGTTAGTCAGCTGGTAGATGATAGCTACCCGTAAGGATGGGATCTGGATCTCGAGGGGAAGCACTTCCTCGCTTTCATAAACAAGAGAGAATGGTGTATTTCCCATGGGTGTTCGAACGGTCGTACGGTAAGCCCACAGACATTCGTCGAGCTTCTCATTCCAGTCGTGCTTATTTGAAGAAATGACTTTCTTAAGTAGTTTGACGATAGTCTTGTTGAACGCTTTGACTAGTCCATTCATAGCAGGATTATAAGCCGTTGATGCCACATTCTATATTCGATTTTTATCGCAGAATCGATGGAAAGCGTGGATCACGAGTTGAGGACCATTGTCATGGATGATCCTTCGAGGAACGCCGTAGCGGTATATGACGTAATGTTTGATAAAGTTGATCACGTTTACAATTTTTACCTCTGTCAGAGGTACCGCTTTCGCCTACTTAAAAAAGTAGTCGGTGATGGCAAGTATGAACCGGTGTCCTCTAGAGGATAGTGGACTTATTAGCCCAATGATATCCATTCCCCATGCTTTAAACGGTCAGGCAGCCATTGTCGGGTACAGGAACTCCGAAGGTCGATGGATGAAGTCAGCATGCAAGTGACATACCCGATACTTTATTAGGTAATCAACAACTTCAGCCATCATAGTGGACCAGTAGTAGCCCATGCAACGCAATTGATCTTGCAACTTAGGACCAGGCTGATGGGCTCTATAGGTGCCATCGTGTGCCTCCCTAAGTACTTTTTGTGCTTGTCTTGGATAAACATCGCAGGAGAAGCCCGTCGTATAAACGATGATACAGCATCCTGGTAGCTGTGTCGTAGAAGAACCGAAGAGAGCATCTCTTGAAAAAAGTAGCTTCCTTCAGGTCTTCCGGTAAAATCCCATAGACTGAGTAACTCAGACACGTATGTAGATTATTTTTTGGGCAAAACAGCTATCGGCCCATTACCGTGACGGTATATTGGGTTCCCACAGGAGCTGCCAGAGAAGCGGTGAGGCCAGCAAGTGCGTCATCCTCCAAGTTCTGCAATCGAGGTATATGTTATCTAAAGAACCTTATGAAGGTAGAGATGATATCGATTGCTGTATGGTGGTATGGGACCAGATCTTTATGCCGGACTTCGTATTATCCTCGAACCTGGTTGATAATCAATTTCGAGTCGCCGTAGGCTTCGATGCAGCCTACCCCCAGCTGTTTAGCAAGCTGGAGTCCAATGATGAGAGTGTTATACTTAGCAACGTTATTAGTTCATAACTCCATGAGAGAATTTGCATGGTGGATGACCAAGCCATCGGGAGTGATGAGGACCACTCCGACCCCTACGATGATCTCGCCTTTTGGCCCTGTTCTTGAAGTATTGTCAAATAACATGTGCCAAACCGTGTAATTTGATATGGCATTGGACTCTAGGACTTCATCAGGGATGTCGTCATAGAGCTTTGATGTCTCTGGCACGGGGTGTGCTGCTAAGAAGTCGACCAATGCTTGGCCTTTGACTGTCTTTTGTGGGATGAACACCATGTCATAAGGAGTCAAAAGTATCACCCATGTAGCTAACCGTGAGTTTAAGGCCCCTAGCTTGGTTATGACAACCTTGAGGGGATTGACCCGGGATATGACATGGATCGTTTGTCTGGCCACAAAATGATGCATCTTCTGGATGGCAAAGAGCAGGACAAGCCACTCCTTCTCCACAAGATTATATCGATGCTCGGCCCCAATCATGGTCCTACTAAGGTAGTAGATTGCCTGTTCGTGGCCTTCATTGCTCCTCTGGGCTAGCAAAGCACCGAGGTAATGATCCATGGCTCGGACGTACATCAGAAAAGGTTTTCCTGCGACAGGTGACTAGTGAGGCACTGTTTGATGTTGTTGAACGGGTGCTGGCATTCTTCTGTCCAGAGAAAAGAAACCCCTTTCTTTATTAGTTTGGTGAAATGTTGACATTTACCAGAGAGATTTGATATGAATCTTCTGATATATGCCAAGCGCCCTTGCAGGCCTCGAAGCTCGCAGAGATTCTTCGGAGGAGCCATGTCCAAGATCGCCTTAGTCTTCTCTGGGTCAATATGAATACCCTTGGCTGTGACGATAAAGCACAAGAATTTCCCACTAGAGACTCCCAGAAACGACTTAGATGGGTTCATCTTCAGTTGATGTGTTTGCATCCAGTCGAACAATGTTTTTAAGTCATCCAAGTGACTGGATTTCTTTTTGCTTTTGACGGCAATGTCATCAACGTAACATTCTACCGTCTTTCGGAGGTGCTTTTGGATATGGTGCTCATTGCCTGCTGGTATGTTGCTCCCGTATTCTTCAACCCAAAGGGCATCACTGTGTAACAGTATATCCCTTTTGGAGTCCGAAATGAAGTATGCTTTTTGTCTTCGAGAAACATCTTGATTTGGTTATAGCCTGGAAAACCATCCATAAAGGACATACGCACCAAACCACAAGTGTTTTCGATCATCACGTTGGTGATCGGGAGGGAAAACTTGTCTTTTAGGCAAGCCGAGTTGAGATCCCTGAAGTCTATGCAGACTCGAATTTTTTTGTTCTTCTTAGCGACTGGGACAATATTGGCCACCCAATCTGGGTGTTGTTCTTCGCGAATGAAGCCACTCTCTAAGAGTTTGTCTACTTCTTCCTCGATAGTGTAGTGCCCCGTCCCACTCAGTCAATCGGAGGAATCGAAAATACCGACGGCGTTCGGACTTAGCCTTACAATGGCTGCTTGAAGACATCGCTCGGTCGAGGCGACCGCTCGCTCAGGTGGGGTAGTTTCGGTGAACTTGCCTCATCTTAGCCTTCACATAATAAATCACATTTTTTTAACTTGCACAAGTAGGCCTGATAATAAAAGAGACGAATCCACATAGCTAAAGGGAATAATCTCGATGGATCGAACTGAGTTAGAATATGAAAAGGTCCAACGATCGGCTTAGAGTTGGTGCATGGCGTGCTTTAAAAATGACACTCGATCCTTCATCCCGTGGCTTGGGAAAAGGAAAGTTGGTTGAGTCGGCAAAGTTATGAACATAGCCTAAGTCATAGGCGTCGCCCGTATGAATGCTTCATAAAGCATGCACGGTCCTGCCGTCCAAGGCTTGGCATAGCCTTGGTTTACCCCATGAGTTAAGTTGCATTGCACAGCTTGTGCCATAAGTCTAGGCACCCAAATAACTTGGTCGTTCAAAGTTAAATGCGTGCACGGCACGTTCCATCGAGGCAAGGCTTGACGCGGCCTTTGCTCGTTAAGTTGTAGGCTTGAGTAAGTTAGGCAAAGTTATGCCGGTCGACCTAAGTTATTCCAAGCACTGTCCCGCTCATTCTGCGGTTGTTGAGTTAAATAGTCCCATGATCCCAAGGCTCGTCATATAAAGTATGACTTGGGCGATAGCGTCGCGTAGATCGGAAGTCGACTTAAGGCAAGGTGCACGGACTTAGTGTCTAGGGCATGAACCACGGTTGATTGAATGAGTTTTGGAGAAAGGATTATTGAATAGGCATTGAGTTGAATGAAATGATATGGTAACATGGAAAGAATGCTCGCGACCGTGGGTCGTCGAGGGGTCTTAAATGATAGAAAGAATGATATTGGTTTTGGAAAGAGATGATAACACTGAGAGTACAATGACTGTGTGAGACGTCAGTTTGAGTGAAGGGTATTGCATGGTCATTGGACAACTTGTCAATAAGGGAAAGTTTTCCCGGAACGACAACCCAGGGCCATGGGACCGTTTCGGCGGAGAATGGAAACACGGTGGTAGCTGTGCTGGCTCGACAGCACCGGGTCAGTCGGGGACTTCCAGGGGGCTAGCTACCTTGCGCTGGAAGGGTCCCGGCCGACCGCAAGCTACGTGTCCAGGTATAGCTTGTTATGTTAGTGTCCTCATATAGATGAGTCGGCATGAACGGCGATCCACGTAGATGCCTTTGGACTGAGTCAAGTATTAGGTGAAGTAAATCAAGAGTCGAGTCGAATGCGTACTCGGTCAGAAAGACAATGTTTGGGCCTAAGATTTGGCTGCAACGAAGAAACCGTGCTTTGGCACGAGATGTGGCATCGAGTCTAATGTTGTCAGCATATAAGTTGCATAGTTTGGATGTGAGTTGTCCTGAGTCTAAGTCAGGAAAGGCCGCAAGGAAAAGTTGGTCGAGTGACACTTAACCCCCAAGTCTTGAGTTGGGTCAGTTGTTGATTTAGTAGCAAAGGGCCGCGAGGCGGCAATATGATTGAGTCGCACATAGTTGCGAGGCACGGCATAAAGGATTTATAGCACTGTCACACGGGAATGGAGCCTTACGTGCGTAGTTGCATCTCTGATTTTGGCCGAAAGGCAAGTACGACTTGATAAGTTAACGTCGTTTGAGTCGACATTGTTGTTGTAAGCACGGGATGGTCTGAATACACAAAATAGGCAAGGCGTCGGTCATAAAACTCATCCTAAGACAAGACTAAAAAGACAATTGATATGAATGGACTATGTTGCACAAAGTAAAGTAAACGTGTTGGTTTTGTATGGGTGGGCGAGGAGCTCATTCCACCAGTACAGTTGAGTACTGATACCCACATAGTTTACATGTGCAGGCACATGTAGAAGCTCGTGGCGTCAAGCTCGCTTGGATGCGTCGAGGTATGGAGTTCCTTGGTGATTCAAAGCGTGCGGCCGCATGGATAAAAGACTTATACGGGACATAATGTATGGACATCGCCTTCCGAAGCTTCCGCTGGATCAAGACTTGTAATTTAGAGATGAGTGAGAGCTGAGTGAACTTGTAAAATGTGAGAAGAGTGAGCTTGAGTGATTGTAATCTTGGCCTTGTGCCCCATTGTAATCTATGTTTTAATATCAATAAAAGAGTGGTTTTGCAATGACTTGTGTTTTGTTTTAAATTTCGCTGCTATGATTCAATGTCTCTGCATGGGACTTCTGTGCGACGACCCCGTCGTAGCCGCTGTAATCGGACGTTATGGAACCCGCCTTGCATGAGCGCAATCTAGGCTCGTGCGGCATCACGCCTTAGCGAGGATGATCGCTCCTACGGGAGCGGGGCGTGACATAATGGTATCAGAGCACGGCTTTACGTCCTTGGACTATCGATTGAATTCTTTAACTCGTTGTTTCCGCAAACTCTGTTGCTTCCGTAAGTTGATATCGTTGGCGCGCTCTCTCTCAATTGTCCCACGGGATGTCCATACAATAAGTCTAACTATTTTGCAAAACATAGGAGAACAGTTTTTGATAAAAACGAAAAGATGGTTTGCGTAAGCACGGTTGGCTAAGTCGGGCTGGGCATATACACCAAAGATTGCGTCGACCTTAGAAAAATCGAGTACGAGAATTGAATAGTATCAAACAAGAACGAGTTGAGCTCGATTGAGTAAAGTGAGTCGACTATCGATAGGGGTGCTATCGAGCGACGATAACGTCGATGCGATATAGATGAGCGTGCTTGGAATTTGAGGAATGGTTAGAACAGAATATTTGAAGAAGTCGATTTTGATTCGGATGATAAGTTGAGGAATTGTTGAATTTCTTCATCCCTGAGTGGTGTATGCGATAGCCTCAGGGATGTCGATCGATTGATAAAGAATGATACGAATTGAGGAAATACGTTGGTCGATGACTTAAGATAAACGGATGAACGATACGTAAAATTTAGTTTAAGAAAATTGAATCGAGGGATAATGATCGAGGGATAATGATCGAACTTGAATTTGAGGAAAGTGAATGAATCGAGGGATAATGATCGAACTTGAATTTGAATGTCGAGAAAATTATCCAGTCGGACGATGGCATCATTCGCATGACTCAAAATTGGTTGCAAAGGAAGATCGTCAGGTTACGCATATCGTCGATAGTATTGAGGCATATCAAAGATCGATATGCGATAAGTCGGGAGTACTCTGACTCGGCGAATGACGATCGTGTAAGTGTTATTGTTCGGTTGGATGCAATACTTAGGATTTTGATCAAGATGAATGTTGGATGAAAATGATCATGTCTTGATGGTTACGTTGATAGCCACAATGTCGACGATCTTGTCTTGTGTGAGCGCAACTCCAGCCTCGCACATGTATTGCGTTAGATTTGAGGCGATCGTTTCGCGTGAGCACTGATATGGTGATTCATGTCGCAGGAATGATCGAACTCGGAAAATCAGGACGCGACAACTTTGATTGTGTCGACTTGTTGGCTTGATACAAAGGAAAATTCGAGGATGCGAGTACTTGCGATTGATGAATGAATAAAACTTGAGGATTTAGTAGGTCCAATCCACGCATCGAGAATGAACTAGTCTAGACGCAAAATAAGAGTTACGACCCGATGAGGATGATTATCCCGCGGGAGCGTGCATGGTGATTCATGCCCACCATGGGTAATCTGAATCGCATGAGATCGGGGCGCAACATATTGTTAAGCTAGACGACCTCATGATCGAATGCGTGAATTGTGATGAATGACTTAGGGAATATGAAATATGAATTATGGTTTAGAGGTGGATTGTGTCGTAGCGTGCTTGACTTGAAAAGGATTGATAGGTGGATTATGTCGAACGTGTGCGAGGGATAGACTATACAAAATGGCTTGATGAACGAGCGATACATTTTTGTTGAGTATTGGTTGAACGTGAGTTATCGTAGGATGGCTTTGCTGAATAACCCGGACCCCGTACGACGAAATGTTGGGATGTGTGTAGGCAATCTATGCTCGAAGTTTAAAAATTGGAGTAATGCGAGCTTGGGTAGAAAATCTCGTACTATCAACTTGGTTTGACCTTAGGATGGGGTCAGTGTTGATATCGTTGTTTGGAAACTATGATTCCAATACTGACGGAAAGACATAGCCTAGCAGTTAGGCAGATGTTCCGGTACGGAGCGATAGGAATGGTGAAGGCACCACTCATGAGGCTCGGTTGACATGCATGTATATCAAGGACGCTTAAATGCGTGCACGATCCGACTCGAGTGGTGATGGCGGGATTCGCTATCACGAGGCTTGGTTGAAATGCATGTATTTTGGGGACGCCTAAGACATGTGCACGATCCATACTAAGTGATACGGTGAATTCAAGTAAGATTTGAGGAACGAGGAAGTATCGAGAATTTTGAGATCGTAAGTTTTGAAGAAAGGATTGAGGGTAGCACGAGCGTGGCCCGGATTGTGGGAACGCATAGGAGAAATGTGTGCAAGAAACATAGAATGTTGAGTCGAGTAATAAGTCGATAAGTGTACTCAGTTAGTTTCGAGGAAGAAACTTTTTCTGAGTGGTGTATGATGTAGTGCCCCGTCCCGCTCAGTCAATCGGAGGAATCGAAAATGCCGATGGCGTTCGGACTTAGCCTTACAATGGCTGCTTGAAGACATCGCTCGGTCGAGGCGACCGCTCGCTCAGGTAGGGTAGTTTCGGTGAACTTGCCTCATCTTAGCCTTCACATAATAAATCGCATATTTTCAACTTGCACAAGTAGGCCTGATAATAAAAGAGACGAATCCACATAGCTAAAGGGAATAATCCCGACCGGTCGATCTGAGTTAGAATATGGAAAGGTCCAACGATCGGCTTAGAGTTGGTGCACGGCGTGCTTTGAAAATGACACTCGATCCTTCGTCTCGTGGCTTGGGAGAAGGAAAGTTGGTTGAGTCGGCAAAGTTATGAACATAGCCTAAGTCATAGGCGTCGCCCGCATGAATGCTTCATAAAGCATGCACGGTCCTGTCGTCTAAGGCTTGGCATAGCCTTGGCTTGCCCCATGAGTTAAGTTGCGTTGCACAGCTTGTGCCATAAGTCTAGGCACCCAAATGACTTGGTCGTTCAAAGTTAAATGCGTGCACGGCACGTTCCATCGAGGCAAGGCTTAACGCGGCCTTTGCTCGTTAAGTTGTAGGCTTGAGTAAGTTAGACAAAGTTATGCCGGTCGACCTAAGTTATTCCAAGCACTGTCCTGTTCATTCTGCGATTGTCGAGTTAAATAGTCCTACGATCCCAAGGCTCCTCATATAAAGTATGACTTGGGCGATAGCGTTGCGTAGATCGGAAGTCGGCTTAAGGCAAGATGTATGGACTTAGTGTCTAGGGCATGAACCACGGTTGATTGAATAAGATTTGGATAAAGGATTATTGAATAGGCATTGAGTTGAATGAAATGATATGGTAAAATGGAAAGAATGCTCGCGACCGTGGGTCGTCGAGGGGTCTTAAATGATAGAAAGAATGATATTGGTTTTGGAAAGAGATGATAACACTGAGAGTACAATAACTGTGTGAGACGTCAGTTTGAGTGAAGGGACTTGCATGGTCATTGGACAACTTGTCGACAAGGGAAAGTTTCCCCGTAACGGCAACCCAGGGCCATGGGACCGTTTCGGCGGAGAATAGAAACACGGTGGTAGCTGTACTGGCTCGACAGCATCGGGTCAGTCGGGGACTTCCAGGGGGCTAGCTACCTTTCGCTGGAAGGGTCCCGGCCGACCATAAGCTACGTGTCCAGGTATAGCTTGTTATGCTAGTGACCTTATATAGATGAGTCGGCATGGGCGGCGATCCGCGTAGATGCCTTTGGACTGAGTCGAGTATTAGGTGAAGTAAATTAAGAGTCGAGTCGAATGCGTGCTCGGTCAGAAAAATAATGTTTGGGCCTAATATTTGGCTGTAACGAAGACACCATGCTTCGGCACGAGATATGGCGTCGAGTCTAATGTTGTCAGCATATAAGTTGCATAGTTTGGATGTAAGTTGTCCTGAGTCTAAGTCAGGAAAGGCCGCAAGGCAAAGTTGGTCGAGTGACACTTGTTTTCCATAAATAAATTCTATTTATTTATTGTGTTTCTGAGAAAATTACAACTGTAGAAATCTGATCTAGAAGACGATCACTTTATCCCTTGGACGATGCGATGAAGAAGGCTCGGACCTCGAATAACTTGGACAGCAACTGGGCAATCTCTCTGTTCTCTCTAAATTGAATGTGGTGTCTTTTGAAGGTAGAGAAACTCTCTTTTATAGAGTTCTGGATAATTGCTATGGGCATACGCTCAGTCAGTTACTTGACGTGTGTATAACTGCAGGGACGCGTGGCGAATTTTGGTGGAGACACGTTGGAGTGCGGTTTAGAGTAGTAGAGTATATCCAGGAGAGATTGATGGCATGAATGCCATGTTGCATAACTTCTGAATGAGTGGGTAACCGAATACAGGACACATGAGAACGTGTGTTGACTGTACATTTGAAGTCATTCTGAATGCATTTGCTTTGATACACTGTCTTTTGGAGAAGTATGACTAGCATACGTTGTCTTGTTTGAAGAGGAGTCGTATGGAGTCCATACGCTGTCTTTTGGATACGTATGTCTTGCATACGCTGACTTGGATAGCAAGGAGTCATATGGAGTCTATACGCTCACTTGGGTGACAAGAAGTCGTATGAAGTCCATACGCTGCCTTGATGAGGAGTCGTATGAAGTCCATATGCTGCCTTGATGAGGAGTCGTATGAAGTACATACGCTGTCTTGATGAGGAGTCGTATGACTTTTGTACTGAGTGTATGGCCTTTGGCTGAGCGTATGGCCTTTGGCTGACTTGGTCTTATGTCAGCGTGTCAGAATTTTTTACACCCTACAAGACCCCCTTCAAAGTTTTTGAACTTTATGATTTTCGAAAGTTCAAAATTACTTTAAACTCAAAGTGGGAATAAGTCTTGACACGCTGGCACAAAATAGATTTTTTCACACTTCTCATGTCTTGAAATTTTTTTTTAATACTCACTTGTAATCAGTATTTTGATTTTGACTGAGGAAATGAGCACTTTGACCTGATTTCGATTTTGTGTATGATATTTTTGTAGAAAATATGTTCAGAGGTAAATAATACATGACATATTTCAATAGAATAAAATATACAAATGAATTTTGTAATTTCATCAGATGATATTAAACCAAAAATTTTAGTTTAATACTGATTAGAGAAGACAGAATTCAGATATAAAGATATCTTTGAACTCAATTTTCCATGATCTTTGGACTCGGAAATCAAAAGACTAGATATCATTTTCATAGAATAGAAAATATGATGCTGAGATAGAAAATTTAGAGGTAATATGGACGTAATTTTCTATATGAGATCTTTATTAAATCCACTGGGGATCTAATAAGACAGAATATCAAATTCTCTGGGAAGATGATATGTGGTAGAATATCAATTTCCGTTGGGGATAACGATATCGAGACGACTTTTGTGGGGAAGAATAAACTCTGATTTTATATTTGCTGGAGAATAATCGCAGCAGATGAAAATATCATATATTAACGAGATTTATACATAATATTTCTTTAAGAATTTGTCGTTGATAGGCATCATCATGACTTTACCATCCATAGAGGTAAGCTGATATGCTCCGTTAGAGAAGACTTTGTTTACGACGAATGGGCCTTTCCATTTCACGTCAAACTTGCCTTTGCTCATATGTGTCATAGTCATCGGACGTCTGACGGTAAGAACAAGTTCTCCTTTTCGATATGCTCTGACTTTCACCTTCCGGTTAAAAGCTTTTAAAATTCGGGCCTGATACAGCTCGATATTTTGTTGAGCGTACAATCGCTTTTCGTCTAGAGCTTCTAGCTCTTGAAGTCGAAGATGATCATTGTTCTCCGTTGTAAGTTTATTATAGATTGCGATTCTCAGAGAAGGAATCTGGATCTCGAGGGAAAGGACAGCTTCACACCCGTATACCAAAGAAAAAGGCGTACACCCGGTCGCATTGCGAACTGTGGTGCGGTAGGCCCATAAACATTCACCAAGCTTCTCGCTCCAGTTGCGTTTTTTAGAAGAAACGAACTTTTTCAGGAGTTTGATGATGGTTTTATTGAAAGCTTCTGCCAATCCATTAGCTGCTGGATTATATGCTGTAGAAGCTAGGTTATTGATTCGATGGTCATCGCAGAATCGAGAAAATTTCTGACTGACGAACTGTGGTCCATTATCATGGATAATACGCCGAGGAAAACCAAATCGATAGATGACATGATGCTTGATGAAGTTGATGATGTTGGAAGTTTTGACTTCGGATAGCGGGATTGCTTCGGCCCATTTGAAAAAGTAGTCGGTTATTGCTAGAATAAACCGGTGTCCTTTTGATGACGGTGGGTTGATGGGACCAATGATGTCCATGCCCAAGGCCTCGAAGGGCCGCTGTCGGTGTAAGAACTCTGACGGTTGATGGATAAAGTCTGAATAAATTTGACAGGCTTTACATTTTTGGGCATATTGAATGGCATCAGCCACCATCGTGGGCTAATAATAACCCACACGTCGGATGCGATCTTGAAGTTTAGGACCTGGTTGATGGGCTCCGCAGACACCATCATGTGCTTCACGGATAATCCGTTGTGCTTCCTCACCAGCGATGCATCGGAGGAGAAGACCGTCATAGGCCCGAAGATATAGTGTCTTTGTCGTATGATTATAATAGAATCTGAGAGATCGACGCCGGATAGACGCTGCTTCGCTCGGATTATCGGGAAGTATGTCATACAATACAAAGTCTAGAAATGGACGTCTCCAGTCTTCGGTCATGGCTTCCGTTTTGTTAGAAAAGTCGTATTCCATAGTAGAATCGGAAGAAGACGAGGATGCTCTGTCAAACCCTAATACAGTGCTAAGGTTGGAGGAATCAAATTCATCAGGGTTGAGAGAACTTTTGTCTGGGTCATGGGGAAAACCTAAAGCCAAATTATTCTCGACGTAGAATAGCTCCCGGTTATAAACCACTACCAATTGTTGACGTCTGACCGGTATGGCTAGCACAGCGGCAAGATTAGCCAAAGCATCGGCTTCTGTATTACAGGCTCGCCGAAAATATTCAATAAAAAACCTTCAAAGGAAGAGGCCATAGACAGTGCTGCTCGGTGATAAGGTATCAAATCCTGATGACGAACTTCGTATGTACCTCTGATTTGATTGACGATAAGTTTGGAGCCTCCATAAACTTCTAAATACTGAATATCCAGATGTTTAGCAAGTTGAAGACCGATGAGTAACGCATTGTATTCGGCTACATTGTTTGAACACGATTGATCCAGAGAATAAGCCCTCTGAATAGTTAGCCCTTCCGGGGATACAAGAACAATCCCGACTCCGGCGACAATATCGCCATTGGGACCCATTCTAGACGCTCCATCGAAGAATAAACGCCAGGTAGGAGTTTCTTCAGAAACCAGATTTGAATCTAGAACTTCATCTGGAATCTCATCGTATAATTTAGAATCCGCTGGAACTGCATGAGCTGCCAGAAAATCAGCAAGAGCCTGTCCTTTAACTGACTTTTGAGGAATATAATGCATGTCATATTGAGCTAACAAGATTCCCCAATTAGCCAGTCTGGAGTTAAGAATACCGGGTTTCTTCATCATAATCCTGATGGGATTCACTCTGAAAATGACATGAATCGTTTGACCGATGATGTAATATCGCATCTTCTGAACGGCAAACATTAATGCTAGGCATTCTTTCTCAATTGGAGAATAATGCGGTTCAGCACCTGTCATTATGTGACTGAGGTAATAAATAGCCTGTTCATGGCCATCTTTGTTTTTCTGGGCGAGCAATGCACCGAGAGAATCATCCATGGCTCGAACATATAGAAGGAATGGTATTCCCGAGACGGGAGGTACCAAAACCGGAGGGTTCATGAGGTACTGTTTGATGTCGTCAAATGCTTTTTGACATTCTTCATTCCAGACGAAGGACACACCTTTCTTCAGAAGTTTGTTGAATGGTCTGCAGCGTCCTGATAAGTTAGAGACGAATCTCCTGATATAAGCAATTCTTCCTTGAAATCCTCATAGCTCTTTTAAGGTGCGTGGAGGACGCATCTCTTGGATGGCTTTGATCTTCTCGGGATCCACGTGTATACCTTTAGCGGTAATGACGAAGCCGAGAAATTTACCACTAGAGACGCCCAGAAAGGATTTAGTAGGGTTCATCTTAAGTTGATGTTGACGCATTAAATCAAAGATAGTCTTCAAATCTTGGATATGATCCTCCTTTTGTCGACTCTTGACTGCAATATCTTCAACGTAGCATTCGACTGTTTTTCGGAGATGTTCGCGGAATGTAGTGCTTATTGCTCGCTGATACGTTGCTCCTGTATTTTTGAGACCAAACGGCATCACTGTGTAACAGTATGTACCGATCGGCGTTCTGAAGAAAGTATGTCTATCATCGTCCGAAAATATTTTGATTTGGTTGTACCCCGAATACCCATCCATAAATGACATTCGTTCGAAACCACACGTGTTATCGATCATGACGTCGGTGATTGGAAGAGGGAACTCGTCCTTAGGACAAGCCGCATTGAGATCGCAAAAGTCTATACAGACTCAGATCTTGTCGATCTTTTTGAGGACAGGAACAATGTTAGCCACCCACTCAGGATGTTGTTCCTCTCGGATAAATCTGGAAGCCATAAGCTTGTTGACTTCAGCTTTAATTGCATCCATAATGTCTGGACAAAATCGTCGTTGTTGTTGTTTGACCGGTTTAGCATTCGACATGATATTAAGTTTGTGTGTTACGATCTTCGGATCTAGCCCTGGTATATCCTCATAGCTCCAGGCGAAGACATCGATGTAATCATGAATAAGCTTGATCATGTCTTGCTTATCTATTTCTGAAAGACTTTCGCTGATGAATATTGGCTTGGGGGATCCCTCCTCACCAACATCAATTTGGATCAATTTATCTTCAGTAGGAGGTTCTCTTTGCTCGAACCTGAATTCCTATTGGTTGTCTAATCTTTGAGCCCATTGTTCTGATTCGGGTGATATTTTAAAATCATCTTCATCATTTTTTTGCGGACCGTTGGCGGAGACCATATTGGCGGATAGAGTAGAACGATGAAAATCACCAATACTTGTGTCAGAATCCCAAGAAAAGGAATCAGAAGAATCAGATCGTTCGTCTTCGTCGGATTCTGGATCCTCATGGACTGTGTTGATGAAGGGGGTAGGAGTAATATAACCCAATCCGCATTTTGTCCTTCCGTATTTCAAGGGAGGAATTCGAACAGGCATTCTTCTTCCTTTTCCACTACTGAGGCCAGTTCTAAAGTCATAGCCCATGTTCTTGATGATGTTTTTGGACTGCTGACTATAGCGACGTAGTTGTAACCTTCCGGTATCATCGTTTTTGTCATCGTCTTCCAGATTAGGAGGATTCTGGGGCCCTTTGCAGAAGAATATTGGAGCTTCTCCTGACTTTCTAATAGGAACAAGGAAGTATGAATTTTGTACAGACTCTAATGATACTTTTGTATGAAGAGTTTGAACAACTCCTATAGTTAGTGGCTCTAAGATATTTAGCAAATGTAAATAACTTTGTACATGATTACAAACATCAATATACTGTAAAGGAGATGCTTTATTAATATCAGATGTTGTATTTACAGAAGAAGGCTGAGCCTTAGTAGATTTAGTCAAATTAATGACTAAAGGGGGAGAAGAAGAGCGAGCAGAAGTTTTGTTTCGATTAAGGTCGATAACAAAAGGCTCAGAAAAGGTGAGCTCCCTTGAAGAGGATCGTGGATAGGTAGTGCGTCCACTGACTGGAATGACTAGAGTATCTGGTCTAGCCTGAGAAGATGGTGAGAGAGTGGTGCGTCCACTGACAGGAATTATTAGCGAACTTTGTGGAGCTTGGGAAGGCAATGAAGTGGTACATCTACTGACAAGAATTATCAGTGGGCCTTCTTCAGATGATTTAGTAGACCGCGGATGAGTGATACGCCCTTTTACAGGAATAACAAAGGTGTCAACTTTTGATGTCTCATCCTCATCCATAGCTTGTAAGACTTTTGAATACTCATCTTTGTACATGCAAGAGTCACTGTAGTAAGCTTCGACTCCTCTGAAAGGATTAATGTCCGCAACTTCCTTTTGAACTTCTCTCTTTTCATCAATGTATTTGAAGCACTGGTAAAGAGTGGAGGGGACGATATTGTGTTCATGGAGGAAAGGTCTTCCCAAGAGCAAGTTATAAGATCCAACTAACTCGATCACGTAGAATGTGACACTCGCCCGAAAATTGCCTATTTGTATTTTTAGGCAAATTTTCCCCAGAGGTTCGCTCTTGCCTTGATTGAACCCTAAAATGGTAGTGACTGTCTTGACTAGATGATGAACTGGAATCCGTAAGGCATCCAAGAGACTCTTAGGTATAATACTTAGAGCTGATCCTGGATCAATTAGAATACGGTCGACCTTCATCGTGTCAATGTACCCAGTGAAGTAGAGAGGCCGATCATGACGATTGTCCTCTAGAAGCATATCGTCTTGGGTAAAAGTGATGTTCGGAATGATTTCCAAGACACTGTTGCAATGAAGGCAAGTTACCGGCTCTGCTTTCGGCTTCTTCAGATGAGTCAGGCAAGAGTCTGCTTGCAGTAGAGCTTCACTTAACGTTTCCCGAGTTTCCTTGGATAAATGTAAAAGTTCGAAGATGGAAAACCTGGCTGGAGTGTTAGCAAGTTGAGCCAGAATGTCAAAATTATATGGCTTCTGCAATCCGGGAGAAAGAGACTTCTTGATTGGTTTGTCGAAGCGGGCAGGTTACTTCCCTTTGTCGGTTGCTGTTGGTTTAGAGGGAAACGTCTCAGCAGGAGCATTTGAAGGTCCTTCGTTAGAGATAGGTGCTGGAGCTACAACCGAAGGGACGTCAAGAGTTTCCTCAAGAGCTTCAGCATAATCTTTCAGATATGTTTTTCCTGACCGGGTTTCGGCGAGAGCTTCAACTTCAGGCTCAGGTTCAGGGTCTACCGAAACCATGTTGCAATCCTTCATCTTATTCTTAGTTTTTTGGTGCTTGATGAGAGCTTCAGTCCAGAAACCGAGGCCAACACGGGATTGATTATGTCTCAAAGTGAGGGCTAGAGGTGCTCGGAGTCCTTTGCTGGAGCTTAAACCAGGAGCAGTGGCTAGATCATAACCCATCTTCGCCATTAATTTACGAGATTGTGAACTATATAGATGAAACACAGGTTTGTATCTGTCTTCAGATCGAGGTACAGTTTTTACCTCTGTAGGGGTGACTTTCCTACTAAGATGAAAGTAGAGGTTAGAGAAAGATTAGGTGTGATGCTAGAAGTCATATGGCATGACTTAGTCTTTCCAGGTTTCTTTTTAGACAGAGGAGCCTTCCGAGGAGAAGAGGAAGACGTCTCGAACTCCGTCATTAAATCGGGGTGGATCCACATAATCTCTTCATTTTTAGTGGTGACGGGAACAAGTCCTTCATTCTGGGCTGGTAGAATATTCACAACTTCAAGGGTTGCTTTGGGGATAGGGACAATCCTACTTTCCACTAATAACGGAGGGAAGTCACCGAACTGCATTGAAATCACATTTGCTGTGACTGTCTTGTCTTTAGGTGTTAGTGGCACAGCTCCTGATTTGATCATTTCTTGGATCTTTCCTTTTAATACGAAGCAAGACCGGATTGTATGACCCAGCATTCTGTGATATGGACAGTATTTTGGATGATCCGTCTTGTTGGCTTCATCAGGCTTTTTGATATCTGGCAGTTGTATCTTGTTACCTTTAAGTAAACATTCGAAGATGCCCTGAACATCGTCGTCGAAAGAGTATTCTTCCTTCGGCCGAGGAGGTCTCTGCTGTTGATTTGTTGGAGCTGGGGTAGCTTGGGCAGACATTACCTCTTGATTGTTGCTCTAGAGATTGACTTCGAGAGTCTCTTTTTCTTTGCGATTGTTGGATCGCGCACTATTGCTAGTACTTTGACTTGATTCTTTGGGAGTCATGTGTACCCCCAGACCTTTGAAAGTCTCAGCACTGACTTCGGCAGCTTTGGCACTGACGATGAAGGAAGGCCAATCTTGGAACTGAGTGGATCCTGTCCACATGCTGATGATTGGTAGGAGGTTTGACTTGCAAGCGTCGATACTGATGGCATCGGGAGTTCCGAGAGGCATTTTTAGAGCTTCTCTTCTGAATCTTTCAATGAAGCTCTCAGTGCTTTCATTATTTTTCTGTTTGATTCTTATAAGGACTGACATGGTCATGTCGTTGATGCCTTCATAGAATCGTTCTAGAAACATCTGTTTGAACCTGGCAAACGAAGTAATGCACCCATCAGGGAGACTTTGATACCATTCATAAGCGGTTCCTGTAAGACAACCAACGAACACTCGAGTGAGGAGGGCATCGCTCGATTGCAGCTGATCAGTCATTACCTCAAAGTGATTGATGAACTGACTTGGGGAGGTGGTCCCATCAAAGAAAGAGATAGTCGGAGGCTTGTATTTTGGGGGGTACGATACATCCTTCCATTGTATGGGGTAAGGCTGCTTGATACCTAATCTTTGTAAGCCGTCCTTTTGCTTGAACGCTTCAAATTGAGACCGAAGATTCTTCAACTCTTCAGTGACCGCTCCGGAAGATTGCGGTGTCGTTGCTTGTTGGGCATAATTGGGAGGAGGGACTGCAGTATATGTACCACCCCCAGCTCCGGACTGACTTGGAGTGGGCTGTACATGAATATTAGACTGTACCCCCGGAATAGTAGAAGGTTCCAGGTTTGGGGCAACAGGAGTATTTAATACACTGGTGGTACTGTTTGTTGAACTTGCTGAGTTTGTTGCTGAGCTTGTATAAGAGTATGCATAGCAGTCAATGTATCCGCCATGGCTCATAAATGTTGTTCCAAGGAAGAAATCCTTTGTTCATGAGCCTCAGTGTTAGTCGAAGGTTCGTGATTGCCATCTACCATATAAGTGGTAATCATTCGAGGTATCGACGATAAAACAGTCTATTCCGAATCGTCGCTATGAGAGTCAGCATCTTTCCCGGGGCTATTCACGGGAGTTAATACTGGGAACTTGGACTCTCCTAGGAAGTCCTCCGTGGTCTCAGGATTATCACCTGGATGAGAAGAAGAAGAGACCCTGGTCGAAGCTCTGGTTCTGGATCTGGTGCCGAGGTAAACACCGTCTTTAGAATCTAACATAGAATCAGATCGTATTCTACCCCCAGTATTTCTGGAGGTCATGTTGACGGAAGCATAAAGAGGTTCGTCTTCGTCTGGTATTGGTTCATGTTGAATCCGTTCGAAGATATATCGTCTTTTCGGTGAACAACAACACTGGATCACGACCCGAGGTTGGAAGTTACAACAATGCTTTTCATGACGAATATGAGCAATGTCAGAGACAGATGGAGTGTTGATTCTTCGCTTGTTTTGCAGATGTTCCCGGAGATCTGCAGAAACAGACTGGGAAGTGTTTGAAGATAGTCTCTGTGTAGAAACTTGTCTTTTATTCTTCTGTCTTTTTGGTTCTTGAATGTCTAAAGACCGATTGATCTGAGCGATATAGTTCTTAGCATATTGTGCATCAGGGTCCATTATACTTATCCCAGTTTGATAAGGCTTCTTTATGCCGGAAGTAGAAACGAGACGATTTCGGTTAAGTTTGTTACGAAGGTCCATAGGAGGTACAACTTTGGTATCAGTCCTGGATACTTGCAATTTGCCTTTCTCGGATCGGAAAATTTTGAGAGAAGGAAGATGAACATTATTCCAACTGGGAGTCAGTAATAATCCATCTTTAGAGGAAGTAGCCAAAAGGCATTTTTCTTTGTTTGATCTAGTAAGAGTACTAGTCAAATTAACCCCAGAGGTAAAAACCTTAGGAGCAGAGGAGTTGACTAAAGAATCGTTCTCCTTGGTTGGCACAAGATGTGCAAGCTATGGGGGAATCTTCAGAGAATTCTTGTCATACGCTGCCTTTTGACTAGCGTATGGTTGGTCAATGATTGCCATACGCACAGAGTCATTAGTGGCTAAAGAGCCGACTGCTGTCGTAGGAGTAGAAGAAGAAGAGACTTTGACATGTCCAGAGATGGGTTTCCTTGGACACGCTGACTTGGCTAAAGAACCCATTTTGTCAGCGTGATTAGGAGAATCCACTGTTGCTGTATTTAGAGAAGCCGTAGCGTGCTTTGCTGAGGTTGAAGACATGTTCTTGTCAGCGTAGGAAGTGACAGAAGCGTCTCAGGCCGCCGGAGAAGACTTAGGGACATAGACAGAACGTCCCTTCTTCTTGGCAGAGAGAAAAGCGGAGGAAGCCGTTCGGCCCTCCTTTGCCTTGAGCATTTCTTCATAAGCATATTGGTCGAATTGTACGACCATCATCTTCTTCGTCGAACCGATCGACGAAGTATCGCATTGAGTTATTGCTATCTCGTTATAGGAGACAGCTTTTTCCAGCAGAGTCGCCAATTTGTTTTCCATAAATAAATTCTATTTATTTATTATGTTTCTGAGAAAATTACAACTGTAGAAATCTGATCTAGAAGACGATCACTTTATCCCTTGGACGATGCGATGAAGAAGGCTCGGACCTCGAAGAACTTGGACAGTAACTGGACAATCTCTCTGTTCTCTCTGAATTGAATGTGGTATCTGTTGAAGGTAGAGAAACTCTCTTTTATAGAGTTCTGGATAACTGCTATGGGCATACGCTCAGTCAGTTACTTGACGTGTGCATAACTGCAGGGACGTATGGCAAATTTTGGTGGAGACACGTTGGAGTGCGGTTGAGAGTAGTGGAGTATATCCAGGAGAGATTGATGGCATGAATGCCATGTTGCATAACTTCTGAATGAGTGGGTAACCGAATACAGGACACATGAGAACGTGTGTTGACTGTACATTTGAAGTCATTCTGAATGCATTTGCTTTGATATGCTGTCTTTTGGAGAAGTATGACTAGCATACGATGTCTTGTTTGAAGAGGAGTCGTATGGAGTCCATACGCTGTCTTTTGGATATGTATGTCTTGCATACGCTGACTTGGATAGCAAGGAGTCATATGGAGTCTATATGCTCACTTGGGTGACAATAAGTCGTATGGAGTATATACGCTGCCTTGATGAGGAGTCGCATGGAGTCTATACGCTACCTTGATGAGGAGTCGTATGAAGTCCATATGCTGCCTTGATGAGGAGTCGTATGAAGTACATACGCTGTCTTGATGAGGAGTCATATGACTTTTGCACTGAGCGTATGGCCTTTGGCTGAGCGTATGGCCTTTGGCTGACTTGGTCTTATGTCAGCGTGTCAGAATTTTTCACACCCTACAACACTTAACCCCCAAGTCTTGATTTAGGTCAGTTGTTGATTTAGTAGCAAAGGGCCGCCAGGCGGCGATATGGTTGAGTTGCACATAGTTGCGAGGCACGACACAAAGGATTTATAGTACGATCACACGGGAATGGAGCCTTACGTGCGTAGTTGCGTCTCTAATTTGGGCCGAAAGGCAAGCACGACTTGATAGTTAACGTCGTTTGAGTCGACATTGTTGTTACAAGCACGGGATGGTCTGAATACACAAAATAGACAAGGCGTCGGTCATAAAACTCATCTTAAGGCAAGACTAGAAAGACAATTGATAAGAATGGACTATGTTATACAAAGTAAAGTAAACGTGTTGGTTTTGTATGGGTGGGCGAGGAGCTCATTCCACCAGTACAGTTGAGTACTGACACCCACATAGTTTACATGTGCAGGCACAGGTAGAAGCTCGTGACGCGGAGCTCACTTGGATGCGTCGAGGCATGGAGTTCCTTGGCGATTCGAAGCATGCGGTCGCATGGATAAAAGACTTATACGGGACATAATGTATGGACATCGCCTTCCGAAGCTTCCGCTGGATCAAGACTTGTAATTTAGAGATGAGAGAGAGCTGAGTGAACTTGTAAAATGTGAGAAGAGTGAGCTTGAGTGATTGTAATTTCTTGGCCTTGCGCTCCATTGTAATCTATGTTTCAATATCAATAAAAGAGTGGTTTTGCAATGACTTGTGTTTTGTTTTAAATTTTGCTGCTATGATTCAATGTCTCTGCATGGGACTTCTGTGCGACGACCCCGTCGCAGCCGCTGTAATCGACCGTTATGGAACCCGCCTTACATGAGCGCAATCTAGGCTCGTGCGGCATCACGCCTTAGCGAGGACGATCGCTCCTACGGGAGCGGGGCGTGACAGATAGCATCCATGATGTTGGGGCAGAAACACCATTGTTGCTATTTGACAGGCTTAGCATCGGGTAGGATGTTGAGACGATGCATGGCGACTTGCAAGTCTAAACCCGGCATGTCTTTGTAGCTTTATTCAAAGACGTCAATGTATTCTTGGATAAGCTGTATCAGAGATTCTTTGTCTTCCTTTATCAAGCTTTTGCTAATGAAGATGGGTTTAGGGGAAACCTCATCTCCTAGCTCGACTTCATAGCGACATTCCTATTGGGATCCCAGGCGTTGAGCCCAGGGTTCATCTTCAAAGTATTCAAGCGTTTGGTCTTCATTCTCGACTGGGGGATCTGTGGAGACCATACTAACGGACAATACCTTCTTGAGGGCTTGGCCGATACTGGTATCTGAGTCCCAGGTTAAGGAGTACGAGGAATGTGAACCCATTGGGACCTCTGGTTCAGTGCTTTCCGAAGTTTTTGAGGGTGTAACATAAGCCAACCCCTGATGAGTACGTTAATAGTAATTTTAAGACTTTTTCTTCAAGACACGCAGTCATAAGGGAAGGCCTCGGCCTTTGCCATAGTTCAGTCCTCTGTCACTGTTCAAGTCATAACCCATTTTTTGGATGAGATTTTTGGCTTAAGTAGTGTAATAGTAGAGTTATATCTTGTCCTTATAGGGTTTTGGTTCTGCCGGAGCCAATCGTTGCGGTTGCTCTAATCGACCGAAGATGATGGGTTTTTCGTTCCTCTTCTTTGCAAGAACCAAGGAGTAGGCTTCTTGAGAAGGGACAACTTGGCTTGCGAGATTGGCGGTTGTCACTTGTGTTTGCAGCATATATAGAGCATTGTCTAAGAAATACATAGTGTTCCAATACGTACAAGAGTAATTCAAAGACAGCTTCCTATTAATGAAATACGAAATTTTGTCCCGAGAGTTTACATCATCTAAAGAATGCGCTTCGGTATTAGCACATATGTAGTCTCCCAACTCTTCATCCATAAGCACCAGGGCTGTTGCGGGAGAAGGTGGAGGACATTTTCCTTTTAGCTTGACTACCAAGCAAGCTGCAGTCGGAGGTTCGTATGACCTCAGAATTGGCTTTAGAGCCTTCTGGGGGAGCCTTATTTGTATAGGCTCCTGACCAGCCTCTGACATGGTCGAGGATGATCTAGTCAGAGCTTTGCCTTAGAGCCTTAATGACGAGAAAAGCCGATGTCTTGGGGGGTTTCCCTTTAATCGAACCTTCAACGGTTCTTCAGTGATAACTACACTCTTTGCTTCGTCGTCGGCATCACTGGCGTCGTTGTCCCATAGGACTGATTTGTACAGATTAGCATCTATACAGTATGCTTTGAGTCCTCGGAAGGGATCGATGTCAGCGAACTCGGTCTTGATAGTCCGTCGCTGGCCACATACTTCATGCACTGATGGAGAGTGGAGGGCACGATCATATATTCGTGAATCTATGGTCATCCCAGCAGCATATTGTAGTTTATGTTGGCGTCAATGACGTGGCAAGTAACGTCAGTTTGGAGATCGCCTATTTGGCATTTCAGGCGGATCTTGCCGAGGGGTTCACTTTTTCCAGCATTGAAACTGCTGATTGTAGTGTTCGACGCAGTTAGCCGATGCATCGGGATCCCCAAAGCTTGTAGTAAACTCTGAGGGATGATGCTGAGAGAAGAGCCATGGTCGATGTGGATACGATCGACCTTAATGGCACCAACGTACCCTGTATAGTACAGGGGTCGATTGTGCCGATGGTTTTTTAGTAGCATGTTCTCCTGAGTTAGGGATCATCTCGACCACACTATGACAATGTGGACATTCAGCAGGGTTCTCCTTGGGCGGTTGTACCTGAGTGAGGAAGGAGTCAGCATTCTTTAAAGATTCGCTGAGGGCATCTTGAGTTTCTTTGGAGAGACAGAGAAGGTCGAAGAGTGACAGTCGAGCCAGAGTGTTGTCCAACTGCGCCAATATGTCAAAATTATAGGGCTTGATTGGCCCTAATGCCAAGTCTTTTCTCAGAGGCTTGTCAAAGCGAACCTCCATCTACTTCTATTTATCTGCAACAGGTGCTTGGAACAGGCCTTCTTCCGATGTGTCGGGGATGATGGCCGCAACAGGCAGAGGTGTTTTTTTTCCTCTGGAGCTTGGTTCTCTTCTCGCTGGTGAGCCGAGTGAGTGGTAACTAGGGTGTCATTTGTTGTCGTAGTGATCATACGACACAACCTAACCATCTTTCCCTTGACAGAGCGCGCTGCAGGCGTCATCATGTCTGGTGTAAGATCAGGATGGATTCACATTACTTTGGCTCGTGGTGTCATAAATGGGATGAGGCCTTGGGCGTTGTTGCGGGCCAGTGGAAGATTGACTACTTCAATCGTTGCTCTCGGGATGGGGACGATGCCATCTTGAGCCTCTGTTCTCAAAAAACTTCTGAACTAGAAAGTGACCATGTTGGCAGTAATAGTCTTTTCCTCATAGTCGAGTGAGATGATCTTAGCGTCGATGAGGTGCTAGATTTGTCTTTTTAACACGTGACAATCATGCGTCGAATGTTGGACATACTGGTTATAGTGTCAGTATTTTTGGATTGTCCATCTTTTCCACTTCATCGGGACGCTTAGGCGGCGGAAGCTAAAGTTTGCCACTCTTTGCCAATATATCGAAGAGCTCTAGTGTATCTTCGTCGGTGAAAGAGTAGGTTTCTTTCAGCCTATGTGCTTCGGTCGGCTTCGGGTTTGCTGATGCCGAACCTTTGGAAATGTTAACGGTCATGGCTTGCTTTTTTTTCTGTCTTTGTTGTCAGATAAGCGCTTCTCTTTATTTTTTAGGGAGAAGAAGTTCAGTCCCAGCAATTGTGCATCATGTGCTTTTCTTTGAGCCACATCCGCCTCTGTGATGAAAGGCATCCACTCTACGTATGGAGCACTGTGCCACAACTTGATCGCAGGAAGCATGTTTGGGGCAGAAGTCCAAAAGCATGGGCTCAGGTATACCAGGAGGTAACCTCAACGCGGCCTGGAGAAAGCGCTTAATGTATGCGCGCACCAGCTCTTTCTTCTTCTGAATGATATCCATTAGAGTTGACATTGCCATGTCCATTCCTCCTTCGAATCGATTGAGGAATAGGTTCTTCAAGTCTTCAATGGATGAATTACAGTTGTCTGGATGGCTGCAAAACCAATATTCATAGGCCACCTCCAACAGGGCTCCTACGAATATGTTGGTGAGGAGGGCATCATCCTTTGGTAGATGCCCCGCTACTGAGGCAAAGTATCTCAAGTATCGGCGGGGAGCCTCCTTTGCATCGAACAATGTGAGCGTTTGCGATTATATTAGGGAGGATAGATCATATTATCCCATTCGGCAGGATATAGCTGCCGAATCCCCATTTTTTGGAGTGTTGCTTGCTTTTCTTTAGCATCATAGCGAGGGTACAATTTCTTGATGGCCTGCTACATTTTATTCGACACTATAGGCCCGATTGTTGATGGAGGAGATGATGCTGGCGCTGCTTGGCTCACGACGGGAAGCACATTGGACCTACCGTTAGCTGCTGGATCTGCAGCAGGATGGAGCCAGAGGGGGTCAATCTCTCCTTGATTTCCAGGACAACAGAAGCTAAGGACTTTATAGTAATGTTCAACGTGTTTAGGTTCTCCTCGAGAACCTTTATACGTTTCTGCTGACTAGAGCCTTTGCTTCTTTTCGTGTTGTTGTCACCTTCGGCCATAAATATGGACACCATGTGCAGTTGAGTAGAAGGAACATTAGATCTTTCGCTCTGTAGTTCAGAAGGCTGAGTCCCATCGTCTAGAGGATAGAACGGCAGGTTACAATCATCTTCTGACTCATTATAATTGCTTCCCTCCGCTTTTTGGCTACCTGCGCCTGCAGAGGTATCGGTGCCATACAATCCTTCGTTGGGTTGGAATACGGGATTGTCATAAATGGTGGAGGACTGGCTACCCCCGGTATCTGATGTGGCATTATTTTGCGGTAAGGAGCTAGACTTGGCACACATGTGTTAGAACACACCTGTGTTAGGTACTTTCGTCTTGCTACTCCCAGGCTGCTTTTGTCATGCCCCAGAACCAGAATACTGGCAAGTAGGGACGGACTAGGCCAGCTACGTATACAAAAGTACTCCAGTAATCTGAAACAATGTATAAGCTGTATAGATGGGGGTCACTGCTACAAACCAATAATCAATCCTAGGTCACATATCCTAGATATCTCAGTCTCAGACAAGAAGTAAGGTACAAGAATAAGATCATCATGCATATAAGACAGTAAAGCGTCCAAAACTTAATATATAGATGATCATGAAGCTAGTAATACAAAATGAAGAACTAGCAAGACTAAGTAATACATGATCAGCTCTAGCTGCAGTCTAGAAATATAACATCATGTCTAAGCCCGTAGGCCAAATGTCAAGTCCAAAATACGAGCTAAACACGTGCTCGGTGGCTAAACGTCTTAAAAGAATATGTACAAAAAAGAGTGGATAAGAGAAAGAATACCCACTCAAGTCCGCAGGTGCTCCGGGTGGTTACCATCGAGTGGAAGGTCCGAAAGATCCTTGGGCTCCTCAACTAAATCTGGTCAATGCAAAACTAGTGGGGTCAGAACCCCAATAGCAAGTACCACAAAGGAAGCCAAACTATGAACTAAAACCAGTATGCAATTTACAACATCCCTAAGATAAAGCGGTAAACGAGACTAGAATAGTAAATTGGTACCACAGTGTTTACGAAAGAAAACTGGAACATGCAAGAAGGATAGTAAGTGAATACATAGAATAAACTGGACATGTGAGCATATGGTGAAGCCAAGCATGTAGTAGGAAGAATAGCATATAAGAAATGACAGGAAGCTAAGTACTACAATAAGGTAAACTGGAGCAAGACTAGACTAGACAGGAATGGACTCCATCCATCAATCACGGCCAAGCAATAAGTATGGCTTGATACTTTAGCTAACTAGGGTTGCCACAATCCTAATTACTAACACATACAAGTTTGAGAAATCCAAGTCCAGTTACCTGCCTGCTACTACCTGAATGATCAAAGCCAAAAAGAAAACAAGTATAGCAGACACAATGCAGTAAGATACATGTGTCCTAAGGAGGTACCCCACTCGACGGTGTACTAGAAGAGTGCTCATCATTACAGATAGCTCCAAATCCCATGTATATATATTTATAAGACCAAGACCAATGGGGCAACAGGTAACCGAGATAGTCTCCAATGATCTAGGTAATCAAGCGAGTTGTTTAGTCCTTAACATTTTCTTGTTGGATTCTGGATGTGGTATTCGGCATAATCCGTCCTAGACATGAGACATGTAAGACTGGACAAGACAAGCAATATTGTGCACTACAACAAGCCACAACAAGACATGACAATATCAAGACAAGAGTGCGCTACGACGAGCCACTATCAAGGAGCTAGACTTGTACTAGAATCAAGAGTGCGCCATGACAGGCCACTATCATGTAAGCAAAGAAGGACACGTATCATAAGTGCGCCACAACTGGCCATTATCTATTAAGTAAGAAGGCATGGCAACAATTATCATAGCTTGTAAGAAAGAATCTATCAAAAGACATATCATGGCATGTGGAAAACAATAATTAAAGCTAGGTACATTTTATAGAAAAATAATTGAACACGTGCTGGTGTCAAGTGTATATAGGGTGTACAATCATTCTCTAACTATGCAAGATCATCTAATCATGTTAAGAAATCATTATATTTGAAGAAGATATCAAAAACGGACAAAAACGGGCCAGAAACGGGCAAAAACAGACTAAAATGGCATAAAACGGCATACCGGCGGTATACGGCGGCATACCGGCGATATACCGGCCTAAATACAGAAAGTTTCTGGTGCAAAAATCGGCCTACCATCGGTATACCGATTTTCCAAACAGCAACAAAATTCAGATTTTTGGCAAAACTTGTTTCGGCCATAAAAACTTCATTTTAAATCGAAATTTGGATTTTTAAAAGTAAAAATTATATAGAATTGAATTTTCTACAACATGAAATTATTAATTTTCACAAATCAAAACATTTGATAGATCAATACCTCAAAATACTCCCAAAAATAGGTCCTCTGGATACTGAAACGGGTTCCGATATCCACCAAACTCAAAATCCATGGTATACAAACTAGGTGAGGACCTCACATATGTATATGTGACCAAGATCCATGATGGTACACTAGTATCACTCTTGATACCAAATTTTCTACTAAGTCAATATTGGGTTTTAACATAAAATCAAAACCTTCCTTAAACAAATTTTGGAAACATGCATATATACGAGAATCATAAGGAAAACATATTTAACAAAATGAGTTTAAGGCAATTCTAAGCATTTAACACCAAGGAAAACAAAAATGATAACAAAATAATATGGTTCATGGATTTGGCAAGATGTACTTCCTAGGTTAAGCTCTAAGCCTAATCTTCACTCCACCACCAAGAGGGGTACAAAACCACACTCTAGGCCTTAAGGCCAAGCCTTCCTAAGCACTTGAGGAAGAGAAATGAAAGTGAAGAGGGAAGGAAGAAAGAGTGAAAATAGGATGGAGAAAGAAAGTAAAAGGGTATATATAGAATGGAAAATTAATCTTAGCCGTTGGATCATGATCCATATCAAAATCTAAGTCAATCGTGGCCATCCAAACAAAACCAAATATCCATTGGATAATATGGTGCATCTACACTATTCACGAAAATATATAAACACTATTCACAAAAATATCTGAAATACTATTCATGAAAATATCTGAAACACTATTTATGGAAATATCTGAAATCGAAAATATCTGAAATCTGTCTGGATGGTATGTCGTCGGTATACACCGGTATACTGGCGGTATGCCGATCAAGGAGAAAAACTTACAGTTTTGTAAAAATTTTAAAGCCTTCCGGAAACCAAAAATATATGAAATAAACTGCAAAATACGTATCCGTATATAAATACTGATACTGTGAGACGAGTCTCACAGCTTTTTTGGGCTTGTTGGCCGAGATGGAAGGGTTTTTGGATAGCTGCTTGAGAGATGGAAAACCTCATGCCGCGTTGCATGGAGCAATACGGAGTTTCTCTTCTTCCTCACTCGATGACCCCCGGTCGAGTCCCTGACGTACAGTCGCCATTGGATGCAGTCTTAGGAAGACGGACTATCTTCTCGGTGGCGATGTGGCTGCCTGGTGACAGAAATAGTTGATGGTGATATGGGTGCAAGTATGCCTTGGTTTAGGCATACCCTGCACCGCAGGCTCCTCTTTTGCTTTACGCTTGTAGGAAAGCATTAGGGTCTTCATTCTTGCACCCTCATTGCACGTGCAGGGAAACTGCACACAGGAGTGAGGATATGGAGATAGTTACTCTTCTTAGTCCCTGCACGCGGGACATGCTTAGGTCCTGATCAGAAAGTTGCTGATGAGGTTGACTCCTTTCATGCTTATGCTTACAGGAACACTGTTCGTGTAAGTCTTTCTCAGTGGAGTGTACCCCTAGCTCGAGTTGTGCACATGAGTGCTCGAGCGACAGCGGAGTTCTACCGGTCGAGGCATCGAAGAACTCGAACCGATTTTGTATAGCTTTTTATTGGTTGTGCGCGTGACTGTCAGCACGGTCCTTTGGTTTGCTATTGGCATAGCGCGCTGGTCGCATAATGTGCGTGTTACCTTGGATTTCTTTCTACTACCCCGAGAGGGTGCATAGTATTCAGAATCCAACAGAGTGGTTGGTGTAGCACTTTAGCCGCATAGGGTACGTGCTACCTTGGATCTCTTTAGGTTACCCTTAGGAGGTGCGTAACATTCAGAGTCCAATGCAGCCTTCCCTGATGGGTAGGCAATTATGTCAAAGACAGATCTTCTCGCCGGCACTTCTTCCTCCGTAAACAGTCGGGCTACTGCACGCTTCCTTCGACGTTATGCCCTTGTTAGGCCTGCGACAGGGGAGCCGCACTCTTCGATGCACTTTCTCGGAGTGGGAATCGAGCAAGGTGACATGGCAACAGTAGCAAAATCCTCTTCTAGGCTTCTTCGGTCAGGGGTTCTGAAGTGCAGTCCCCTCCGTAGTGTTGCTCGTTGCAGCCACCTTTGGCACCCAGGTGCGTCGAGTCCTCTTCGGTTTTGTGAACCACTTCGAAGGACTCGACTTTTCCTCAGAAAGGATATCTTCAAAAGCTTGTTGGTAGAAACGTACGACCAACATCTTTTGGGAAGATCCCATCAAGTTGTTGTCAGATTGCGCCACTACCTTCTCGTTGGAGGAAAAGGAAGTCCCCAGCAAAGTCGTCGTCTTCTTTGCCATGACAAAAGTTTATAAGAACTTTTTGTATTTTAAACATAAAAAGAGTACAATCGATTCCTAAACAGGAGATCTAAGTACAAAATTTTTAGGAAAGTATGGCGGTGGAGATCGAGCACTACAGCGGCTCCTTTACTTCGTTGACGATCTAACGACGAGTTAAACTTGCTTTGGCTTTCTGGTACTGGTGTTTGAAACTCTAGGGTTACCAATCAAGAGGATGCCGAAGTTGAAGATTTCGAAGCCTCTTTATCGAAGGAAAACTCCTTCTATTTATAGGGGAGCACATATGCGATGTGCATAGGGATTGTGCAGATACGCTGCAAGGGAGATATAGGAGAATCTTGATGCGGTCACGGTGAGGGCTACTGTTGAGCTGACACGTGGTAGGCACGGGGATTCTTTTTTATCGAGATCTTTCGGGAGTTATCAACATAATCGAATAAACGACACGTGACATGTACTTATTTGTTGATCGGATGAACCTGAGCAGATTCTATTCCTATCCTCGAAGTTGGAATTTATCTTATCTTGGAGGACCACTGGTTTAAACAAACCAGTTGGATATGGATCTCGTCCATATGAACAAACTCCGTCCATATCTATGGTTTAAACAAGCCGATAAGATATTGCTCTTATCAATAGAATCGAACTCTGTCTTATCTTAAGAGAAGCAGTTTAAATAAACCGATAGGGTGGTATCCTGAAAAGATATACACACCCATCTGGCTATGTGGAACTATGTTACTTCGTAGGGCTGGGCCGCTTTGCGAGCTGCGCTTCTGACGAATCTTTGATGTCACTACGCTTTTGGGTGACGAGTAGACTTGTGCTTCAGACAGCGGAGTTACTGTACTTTTAGGGCAACGAGTAGATAGTGCTTCAGGCAATGGAGTCACTGTGCTTTAGAAAGACGAGTAGACTATACTTCAGGCGACAGAGTCACTATGCTTTATGGCGCTGTGTGAGGAAGTGAGCTAGCTGTGCTTCTGAGTCGAAGCGAGGGCGCAACGAAGAGGCTGCACTTCTGCGTCGAAGCGAGAGTGCAGTGGGGAGGTTGCGGTTCTGAATTGAAGCGAAAGCGCAGTGGGGAGGCTGCACTTCCGAATCGAAGGAGCTGGTTTTTGTCAAAGTTTTTAAGAGCGATTAATGATTGCTCTTCTTGATGGACGAGTCAGTCGTTCTCTTCTTTAATTATCGTCGTCTTTTAGCAATTTTAAGAAGTCTATGGCCTGGGACTCAGTAAAGTGAACCTATTAAATGAGGTTCGTTGTGCTGAGTTCTAGGTTTATCCTATTAATTTGGGCATCTTTGACCGACGGCCACGTGGCATGTTGGTTGGACCACACTCACCCTATATAAAGGGGAGTTTTTTTTGAAGGGTCGTCTTCCTCTTTTACCATTCCAAACGCAATGCTCAATCCTGACTTAGCTTCGAACGGCCATTGGCCTTGCACAAGTCGGCTGATGATTGTGGATCCCTTCGTTCAGAGAAGATGTGCCTTTGTAGAAGAACTGCTGCTGAGTTTTGAGCTGCACTTGAGCGTTTGGCATAAGGAGTTCGAACCTGAACAATGTATTGGAGATCTTTGAGATCCAGGCTTTCGGATTTGGATTGGTTGCCAATCCGAAGAGCTACAGGTTGTGCTCTGACCTGTTCAATGGTGGTTGCCTAGCCTATGCTGTGGACTGAGTTCTCGTCTGGGCCAATTGCAGCTTTAGGAAGTGACTCGCTCTGATAGCGCTATGCGTTTGGGGGGCTGTGCGTCTTTGAAGATTAACCCCCTTATATGGCGCCTGTGAAGATTAACCCTCTTGTAGATGTTTAATGCCTTATTTCTTTTCATGATGAATCTGTAATGGATCCTTACAGGTAAAGCTCTTTTATTGTAATCATGATGAATCTGTAATAGAAATTTGTAGGCATGATTTAATAAAGAGCTTTTTACAAACTATGGTTTCTGATTTTCAGTCTGCGCTTTCAGGTATCTGCGCTTTTATGAAGCTTTGTGTAGCGAGAACACTACCTACGCTTTTGATATTTTTGCGCATTTTTATGCTTCTACACAAAAGTCAGAAATATTTTTATTTTTTGCGAGACAAGTGTCTGCGCAGGCACTACTTAGTAGCCCTACATTTTAGCGAGTAAGCATCTGCACAGGTACTACTTCGAAGCACTACGCTTCAGCAAGCAAGCATCCGCTCAGGCACTACTTCGTAGTACTGCGCTTCAGCAAGCAAGAATCCGCGTATGCACTATTTCGTAGCACTGCGTCCGCACAGGCAATACTTACTAGCACAGCGTTTTAGTGAGTGAGCATCCGCGCAGGCACTATGCAGTGACCCTACATGTCGACAAAAATTTAGCACATCTTACAGTCATTCCTTTGTAAAATTAACGACCATGTGCATCGGTTGATAAAGCTTCAGTGCATTTACAAACACTTCTCCGAAGAGCAGTGCCCATGCATATCAGCGAGAAGAGCTTCAACACATATACCAGACACTATTACAAGGAGTAAGCGCTCATATGCATCAGCAAAGCAGAGAGTCAAACTTCATTACTCGCGACAGGCGACCGCATGTCGCAGTACACTACGACACCGACGGCCGGAGGGCCATCAACGTCGACGGCCTCTGAGGTTGGCTACTTTTCTTTGGCCTTCCTTATGCTCACTACGGTTCGGGAAACTTTAGGGACTTTCGATCTCTTAGAAGCCATGGCAAAAAAGTTAGGGTCTTGGAAGGAAGAAGAAAGCTCTGACAAAAGCTTCGGTTGGAAGAGAAGACAGAAGGTAGGAAAGTTTTCTCTTTGAGCAACCCCTTACTTATAGGATGGGGCTACGTCAACAGATAAAAACAAAACCCTTTGTATTCGGATAAACTCTTCAAACGTCGTGGGAATAAAAATCTAGGTCATGATGGTCATTTCCTAAAAATGAGGAGTTATCATTAAATTTAAATGGAACAACGACTCATGGCATTTAATACTGAAGGCTAAGCATGACGACAGCCTGCCAGCAAGCATATTGTGTACTTTTCAAAGCCACGTGTCATTTCATGCTTTTGTTCAAAGTGTTCTGAACTTGTTCAAGTTCGAAAACATTAAAGGGGGTCTTGTAGAAGCATGAAAAAAGTGTAGCATCTACGAAAGCGCAGAATACGTCAATACTACACAGAAGCGCAAGAAGCACCAAAGTTGTTGCGTACATCACTCAGAATCACAAGGGAAGTAGTGTATAAACAGAAGTTCTTTATTATAAATTATGTCTACAAAGATCTATTACAGATTTTTTATGATTACATATCAAGACTAAAATACCTAAAGTCTACAAAAGAGCAATCTTCAGAAGCACATAGTCGCCACAAACACGGCAGCATCAGAGCGAATCACTTCATGGTCAGACCGAGCCACTTCCTAGCCAGACACGAAAAAACTCCAATATGGCTAATGAAGCAGCTATTGGCCCGAGCAAGAACATAGCTCTGGCACAAAGCTCACAGCACAACTTGTGGCTCTTCTTGAGCAAGACAGAGCACAACCTGCGGCTCTTCGGTTCGCAATCAGGCCAAACCCATAGCTTAGACCTCGAAGACCTCCAAGATGTTGTTCAGGTTCGAACCCCTTATGCCAAAAGCTTAAGTGTATCTCGAAACTCAGTAGTTGTTCTTCTACAAGGTCACAGCTTCTTTGAACGGAGAGATCTACAACCACTAGTCGACTTGTACAAGGCCAATGGTCATTCGAAGCTATGTCGGGATCGAGCATTACAGTGGAAAAGCTAAGAGACGGTGGACATGGCTCCTCAGAAAAGCTTCTATTTATATAAGTTGTGTGTAGTCCAACTCACATGCCACGTGTCAATCGATCAATGAACCCCGAATGGGACGAACCTAGGACTCGGCACAATGAATCCCATTAAGTTCACTTGATTGAATCCTAGGCCACGACTTTCGAAAATCCCCAAAAAGCGACGACAATTAAAGACACGTTGACTCGGCTACTCAAGGGTAGTCATTAAAGCACAAGCTCTCAGAAGTCCTCCGTCCCTTCGTAAAAATCACAGTGGCTTCACAAAGCTCCCAGAAGTCTTCTTGTCGCCAAAAAGCGCAGTGACTCCGTGGCCTTCGAAACACATTCTCCTCGATGCCTAAAAGTGCAGTAATTCTGTGGCCTTCAAAAAATAGTCTCCTCATCGCCCAAAAGTGCAGTAACTCTGTGGCCTTCAAAAAATAGTCTCCTCTTCGCTCAAAAGTGCCTATGGCCTTCGAAATACAGTCTCCTCGACGCATAAAAGTGCAGTAGCTCTGTTGCCTTCGAAACACAGTCTCTTCGTCACCCAAGAGCACAATGACTACGTAACCTTCGAAAAATAGTCTCCTCGTCGCCCAAAAGTGTAGTGACTCTGTGGCCTTCGAAACACAATCTTCTTATTGCCCAAAAATATAGTGACTCCGTTGCCTTCGAAACACAGTCTCCTCGTCGCCCAAAAGTACAGTGGCTCCGTTACCTTCAAAACAATAGTCTTCCCGTCGCCCTAAAAGTGCAGTGACATCAAAACCTTATCGAAAGTGCAGCTCGTATAGACGCGTAGTTCTATGAGGTGGTATTGTTCCACATGGTTACTCTGGCATCTATATATTTTTAGATATAATCTAATCGGTTTTTTAAACCGTTGCTTCTAAGATAAGAATGGAGTTTGGTTCCGTTGATAGGAGCAATATCTAATCGATTTATTTAAACCTGTAAGCCCCCTGAATTTAGGGTTATTTTTTTTAATTTTCTAAATCAATTATTCTGAATAAATATTGTTATTTGATTATTATTTTATTTTATGTTCTTTTTCGTGACTTTGACTTCTGGAGCGTTAGGGGTGCCAATCTCTGGAAACTCTCTTCATGAGTTTGTAATAGATAAGATTATTTTCATATTGATCTATCATGTCCCACTCAAATTTGTTCCCTTGTACTCGTTTTGTATTGCACAACTTCGGGTCAATTTAGACCATTTGATCGTTGATTAATTATTAATTAATTTTCTACTTTTATTTTTTATCATCATATGCACGTTGCCGTAACTTTTAATTTAGGATCACAAGACTAGTCATTTTTTTGAAACCAACTTCTCATGCATGATCTACTCGAGACACCCTACACCCATGACCTTCTTGTCCCACTCAGACGCGTCATCTTGTACTTTATTTGCTTCGCACAACTTTTGGGTCAATTTAGGCTAATTAATTATCCACCATAAAATGTGACCTGACTTCCAATTTAATTTTGGGACCCGACATCGATCCAACCAAGTCGACCCAATATATGATTTTGACCCATTTTGAGCCTACTACCCACATGATACTTGTGTACCATTTATTTGATCCCTCGTATGCAAGTTATTTATCCATGATCATAAATACCTAAAATTAATCCGTTTATTGTACCTAGTCTGTTTTGATCCGACCCGACTCAACTGAACCCAACCCAAGTTTCATGTTATCCCCTCATGAACACCCACGCCCTATTTTTTCTACAAATATTAAATACCTAGTCTATCCATTTTAAATATCTAATGGACAAACCCATTGATTTAAATCCCTAAGATATGGCTTATTAAAGCTACATTTAATCCTAGCCTTTGATCTAACCTCCAACCCATCTCAACCCCATATTTTATCATGACAACACAACACACATGAACCCCCTCCATGTGGCCGGCCCTAAAATCTATGTAGAGAATTCCTATTCACTTTCTCTCTCTATTTTAATATTTTTTCTTTCTTTCTTCATTAATTCCTCTCACCTCCCTCCTCCTCCCTAGGCTGGGCTCCCCCTCCTCCTCTCTAGGCCGGGCTCCTCCTCTTCTCCCTAAGTCGGGCTCCCCCTCCTCCTCCTTTTCTTCTTCACCACCACCATCATCTACACCACCACCATACCATCACCACCACCCCGAGCACCACCACAGCCACCACCACTTTTCTCCTTCTCCTCCTCATTTCCCTCCTCCCGCAGCAATAAAACATTGCAGCAGCCAGCAACAAAATAACGCAGCAGTAGCTACGACAAAGCGCGCAGCAGTAGCAGCAGCCGCGATCAGCCGTCGCGCGCTGTCGGGTGCCGCCGCGCGCCGCCGCATGGACCCTGGCTCCGAGCGCACCCTCCGGCGAACTCCCCATCACCATTCTCCTCCTTTTCGATGTGATACGTAGGCTATTTGTCCATTTCACACGAAATCCCGTCATGACGCGCTCGAAATGGATTTCAGAATGGCGTTCCATCGCAGCAACTTCATGTACGTTTTTGAGAGATCCGACCGTTGGATAGACGAACTCCTTGCTCTGTAACAATCTCGGTATATAGTTCTACCTCTCCATCAAGTTTCATCTATTATTTTTGTCGTTTGATACATCAAAATCGGTCGCCAAGTTGACCGTTTAAATTATATAATTTTTGGACAGTTTTGCGGAGCCAACTTCGTCGGCTCGTATCTCCTCCATCGCAGCTCCATTTGGTGTGCTACTGGTTCCTATGCGCAACTGGTATAACCCTCTTCTTGTCCCTTAAGTTTTATTTCATTGTGAGCTTGTTTGATTAGTTGAATTTGACACCAAAGTTGGTCGTTCAAATTCGTAATTTCCAAATTGTTAAATTCTATTTTTGAATCCGGGACTCCGGATTTCAATTTCGACACCACCAGTAGACTCGTGGCGTCATTCTAGCATGAATTCATATAAAGTTTGTTAGATTTGGAGGACATGGGCCCTGGCACATATTTCGGTGCAAAGTGGTCCCAAAGCCCGAGGCAACGGGTTATTTTGAGATTGACTCATCGGAATCTAATTCCGGATATACCGTTGAGTACGTACCATCATTCTGGACTCGTTGACATATAATTTGCTAAGTTTTGAGGACATTGGCTCCGACACAATTTTTCGTGCAAATTGGAATTTCAATATCCTGACCAATTTGAGATCGGGTCAACGGAATCCAATTCTGGATATACCGTTGAGTTCGTATCGTCATTCTGGATTCGTGGACATATAATTTGTTACGTTTAGTGGACTAATATCCTTGCATATTTTTTGGTGCAAAGTGGGTCCGACACGGACACCATTTTGATCCAAAATTACCTTTTTGCCCCTGTGTCTAAATTGAACTTATGAATAGGCTATCCTAGCTGGTTTGACCATTCTAACCCTCTTCTTGTCCCTTAAGTTTTATTTCATTGTGAGCTTGTTTGATTGGTTGAATTTGACACCAAAGTTGGTCGTTCAAATTCGTAATTTCCAAATTGTTAAATTCTATTTTTGAACCCGGGACTCCATATTTCAATTTTGACACCACCAGTAGACTCGTGGCATCATTCTAGCATGGATTCATATAAATTTTGTTAGATTTGGAGGACGTGGGCCCTGGCACGTATTTCGGTACAAAGCGGTCCCCAAAGCCCGAGTCAATGGGTCATTTTGAGATTGACTCATCGGAATCTAATTTCGGATATACCGTTGAGTACGTACCGTCATTCTGGACTCGTTGACATATAATTTGCTGAGTTTTGAGGACATTGGCTCCGACACAATTTTTTGTGCACATTGGAATTTCAATATCCTGGTCAACAGACCAATTTGAGATCGGGTCAACGAAATCCAATTCTGGATATACCGTTGAGTTCGTATCGTCATTCTGGATTCGTAGATATATAATTTGTTAGGTTTAGTGGACTAATATCCTTGCATATTTTTTGGTGCAAAGTGGGTCCGGCACGGACACCATTTTGATCCAAAATTACCTTTTTGTTCCTGTGTCCAAATTGAACTTATGAATAGGCTATCCTAGCTGGTTTGACCATTCTAGACACGTTGGTGATGTTTGTTTCATCATCCGACAATGTTTGTAGATATTTCTCTATGTATCATCTTTTATTATAATTAATTCTTATTATGTTCGTATTTCGTAATTAGTGCAACGAAACTGAGATCAGTCGATTCCAGTGATCTCACATCGCTGAAACTGACAAGATGACCATATGGATCACTATAATAAGATTATTAACCTTATCGTTGACTATCTTATCTCGATTTGCGTGTTGTAGGTTTCGATGTACGAATAACGAGGTGCAACTTGATATTTTAGTTCTTAGATTAGAGTTGATCATGTTTGACCAAGATATATGGTATCTTGGTAGGCAAATATTAGAAATAGTATGCTTAGGCTAGTTTTGGTCTCGGTTGACCAAGTTTGACTGCTTTGATCAAAAGTCAACTATCAGTCAACACTTGGCCTAGAAATGTCTAGAACTTGACCAGAGTTGGCCAGTTGACCAAAAGTCAACATTAGCCTAGTTTGACCTAAAGTTGACCAGAGCTGACTAGAGTTGACCAGTTGACCAAAAGTCAACTGTAAGTCAACCTTTGATCTTGTATGACTTAGTGTGACCTAGTTTGACCTAGTTGGACTGAGATTGACCTAGATTGCATATCATACATTAGAAAATCATGCGTAACACTGTTGAATCCTAATTAGCTTATATATATCTTATCTTTAGGTATGTGACATCACTTTGAGCATTGACCACATTTGACAGCTCAGGACCGCAGGCGAGTACATTCTCTGATAGTAGTTCCTTGTCTTGATATCTTCTGTATCCGATTCAGTTATAGTGTTTTACTTGATTCTTGTCACGATGGTGCACGAACTAGTATACGTTGGACCCTGGCATGAGATATTATTCCCGAACTTTCTTGGTATATTGGTACATTGTTCGATCTTGTTTCTTATACTTGTATAGACACCAATTTCTGAGGGACATTAGCTACCCTCTTGGAGAATCCCGTGTCATGACGTGCTATGTCAGGATCCATATACTATTCGGGAACGGAGAGTTATTATAGGTTATGTGATCAATACCCCTATGTCACTATTTCTTATGCTTGCATCACCCTCACTACACGTAGGGTGTAGCGAGATCTTATATTTCTTGTGCTCGCTTTCCATGTTGGCTGGCTTAACCCTTCTTAAGATTTTTCTGTGATAGTCGGGCCAAATGGAATAGCCTGATCTTGACCCAAGCCGATCACATAATGCTATAATATCTCAAGGCACATTTTATGCTTACATTATATTCTTGTACTGTTCTACTTTCTGTTCGTTACACCCTGACATGATTTCCAGTTTA